>CM066334.1:37636701-37739201 GCA_033807585.1 Hydrophis major
CCACTTGTTCAGAAATGATGTAGGATCTTCCTGCTTGGGCAGGGGGGGTCAGACTAGATGACTACAAGGTCCCTTCCAACTCTGTTTATCAATATCAGATGGTGGGTGGGCTCTGTTAAACTCTGTTTATCAATATCAGATGGTTTGATTCTATTGAGATGGAAAAGCCCAACTTCACTGGATGTTAGAAAGGACCTCGTTTACCTTTCATTTTCTCCATTTCCTCTTCCTTCCTGGTCCTCGCTCAACCTCTGTGTTTCTTCTCCATCGGACTCTTCTTCGTTCAGGTGCGAGTCTTCCAGACTATCCTGCTCCATGCTGTCCTCTGCCTCTTCTCCGTAGGCCCAGCTGACACTTTTTTGAGTGTGACGGATCCGTTCCTGCAATTCCCACTGGTACTGGGCCTCCTCGGCAAGGCTTTCCGAATTGGATTCGTTCTGAGCCAGTCCTTCAGAGGCAGTTTGCAAGAAGAAGTAACGGTGGTGTGTTTCGGTCAAGCCTTTCGGGGATGGGCTGTTGATGTTCATGTTGCAAAAAGAAAGGTCGAACTTGAAGGATGCCTGGCCCAGTTTCGCTGCCAAAGCAATCGTATTTTAAGAATAATTTCCCAACGCGTTCTCACCTTTAATCCTCGGGATGTTTTCAGCGTATGCCCCCTGAGAATGAATTATTATCAAAATATTAAGAAGCATGAAAAGTTCTTCCAAATGTCAAAATTCTGGCTTTTGAAGGGTTGTGGGCTTGAAAACAGTGGTTGCCAACCAGTGGGCTGGGGACCACGGACGGTCCACGAGAAAATTTTGGCGGTCCGCAGAGAAATGTCACCCCCCAAAGCAATTAATCCAGGCTGCATGGGAACACAAGGCAGGCATCGCTTGTATCACAAACAACATGGTAGTGAGGGGAGGGGGGAAAGGGCAGGGGGGGAAGTTGCCCCACTTGCTCCACGCACCTGGCCTGGCCACTGGGCTGCTTCTTTCCACTTCTTTCTTCTTCTGCTTTTGGCTACACGCAAGGAAAGCAGCCAAAGTCTTTCTGTCTCTCCCCCAAACTCCACCAGAAATGAGTCTTTGAGACCCTGCAAGGCCTCCTGCTCCAAGAGGCTGCGCCGGCAAAGACTCATTTATGGCGGAGTTTGGGGGAGAGAAAGACTTCTGCTGCTTTCCTTGCATGAAGCCAAAAGTCTCTCTTTCTCTCTCTCTCTCCCCGAGAATGGAGCTGGAGATGGTATGCTGTGATCCCAAATAAAGATCAATTGATCAGTGGGGAATTTTCCTGTAGACATTTTTGGAGATTTTCCCAGGTTCTCTGGTCCGCGGGATTTAAAATTATGAGCTTGGTGGTCCCTGAGGTCCAAAAGGTTGGCGACCCCTGCTTTAAAATGTGTTCTGCATTTCTTCTGAAAGTGTAAAAAATGAATATTGGTGGAAACAGATCCTGGAGAAATCTAACAGGGTCTGGAAGATGAGGCTGCTATATAAACTGATTGATGGATTGACTGATGGAATGAACAAATGAATAAATGACTGAATAAATGAATGAATCCATCCATCCACCTAATAATAAATAACTATTATGGGTCAATATTTAATCAATCAAATAATATCTAAATAACTGTAATGGATTGGTAAACTCATAAACAACTGTTTTGTTTCAATACCTAATCAAATAATTAAACAGCTGTTGTAGGTCAATACCTGATCAATAATCAAATAATAATGAAATAACATATGGATTAATAACAAATCAATCAATCTTTCAATCAAAGAGTACTTAAATCAGTCGTATGAATCAATACCTATCTTTCCTGATAGTTTATCAACATGCCTTGCAGGGTACACCTGTGTGTTTGTGTGGGTGTAAAGGTGCATCCTTGCGCACAATTTTCTTTCTCCATCCAATACAGGTAGTCCTTGAGTTATGACCATAACGGAGCCCAAAGTTTCTGTTATTAAGTGAAACATTCAGTGAGTTTTGGCCTGTTTTACAACCTTTTTTGCCACGGTTGTTAAGTGAATCCCCACATTGGATAAGTTAGCAACCCCGTTAAGTGAATCTGGCTCCCCACCTTGACTCATATTCACGGAAAGTCGCAAAAGGGAATCCAGACACAACAATGGTCATAAATACGAACCAATTGCCAAGGCTCTAAATTTCGATCCCACGTTCATGGGGCTGCAAGAAAAGATCGGAATGGTGAAACACAGTCCTAAGTCCCTTTTTTTCAGTGTTGTTCTCACTTTTTGAAATGGTCACTAAACGAACCATCATGTCAAGGACTCTCTGTAATGTTCACCTTACAGACCCAGCAGGATATGAGTGGCTACTGCTTGCTTTGTGCTTATAAAATACATACATATATATGTATGTATGTATATGTATTTTATAAGCACAAAGCAAGCAGTACATGCATACATGCATACATACATACACATACATATATATATACACATACATATATATATACACACATATGTGTGTGTTTGTGTGTGTGTGTGTGTGTATGGCATTCAGCTTTGTTCGGGGATTTTCCCACGTCATAGTAGTGGTGCTTTTAAAGTTGTAGCAGAATCTCATCTGCCATCATCAGGCTTCTGTATAGTGTTTGTCTGTGAGTTAGACTTTTACAGTGGTTTCAGATTTAAATTTGGGGCAGCCTATTGCTGTGATAGAATGGTTTTTTCTTCATCCTGATTGGTTGAGAGTCTTGGTCTGTGTTTATTGGTCTTGGAGTTTGCTGTATTCTGCTTCTGATATCTTCTGTCTGTTTTTTTGGCTCTTTTTGTATCTTGATTGGCTGGCAACATTGTGTTACTTTATTGGAGGCCTTTAGCGCAGCTTGGCTTTGGGTAAATGGACGGCTATCATTAGTTAGGAAGCTGGGTTTCATCTGGGTGCCTGGTTGGGGTGTGTTTGAGCTGGAGGTATCAGGGGGGATCTGTTTGTGCCCAGGTGTTTGCCTGGCTTGTGGTGTGGAGATTTTTTTGTTTGTGAGTGCAGGCTTCCAAATGATTGACAGCCTGGTGGAATCATCTCTTCTGTTCATGCTTTCTGGTCTTTTTTCAATCTCTATGGCTTCTCTGATGATTCTGTGGCTGGGATTTTCTATAGTGGCTAGGGTTTTGGTGCCATTGAAGTTGATGTGATGACCTGTGGCTTCCATGTGTTGGACTAGTGAGGAATTGTGTTCCAGCTTTTTGACTACATTTTTGTGTTCATCCAGGCGGGTGCTTATTCTTCTATTGGTCTGTCCAATGTATGTGGCCCGGCATGAAATAATTTATTAAATTTAAATCTGAAACCACTGTAAAAGTCTAACTCACAGACGAACACTATACAGAAGCCTGATGATGGCAGATGAGATTCTGCTGAAACGTTGCTACAACTTTAAAAGCACCACTACTATGACGTGGGAAAATACCCAAACAAAGCTGAATGCCATACATGTAAGTACCCGCGAAAACTTAAGAAAATATATATATATATATGTCTGGCATTCAGCTTTGTTCGGGTATTTTCCCACGTCATAGTAGTGGTGCTTTTAAAGTTGTAGCAACGTTTCAGCAGAATCTCATCTGCCATCATCAGGCTTCTGTATAGTATATACACACACACATATACACTCATACTTGCACATACACAAACACACACACATATATATGTATACATACACATATACACACAAACATATATATAGTCTATATATACATATATATATATATTTTACACATACACACACACACATATATATATATACATACATACATATATACATACATACATACATATACACATACATACATACATATATACATACATACACACATATATGCATACATACATTTATTTATTCTATATATACATATACAAAGAGAGGGAGAGAGAGAGAATTATACAGAACAGAGGTCCCCAAAGTTGGCAACTTAAGACTTGTGGACTTCAACTTCCAGAATTCTCCAGCCAGCTTTGCTGGGAGTTGAAGTCCACAAGTCTTAAAGTTGCCAACTTTGGGGAGCCCTGATATAAAATTATACTAGTTTTGGGCTCTTGAGTTGAACTTTTTGTATCTGCTCCCTTCCAGGATGGCATCGTTTCCCAACCTGGAGCATTCCTTGACATGCAAGAGCAGAAATCCGGCATGCATCTGGATGGAGGGGGAAAAATAAATCAGAATAAAAGTGCATTCCCCCCCCCCCCCCAGCCTTTGCAAGAAAAAAATATCTCTCTCTCTCTCTCTCTCTGTCTCTCTGGGTGAATCCAGAGACAGCTCTGTCCCCCTCCCCCCCCCCCCCCGAAATGCAAATATCCACCCGATAAAAGGTTGCAAGGAAAGGGCAGAGGAAAAAGGGTAGGTCTCTTGACCTGGGAATCCCACGCGAAGGCTTTCCTTTTTGGAAAAAGCTGCCCTGCCAGAAGGAAATCTGGGCTCCTGCAGGCAGAAATTCAATAGGGGAAGCCCAGGGCACACCATGCCTGGGCAGGGCGGGGGAAGAAGCAGCTTGCAGCCCTCCTTCCCAGTTCCCTGCACCCCACCCCACCCCCAAGCTCAAGCCCTGGCCATCTCGTAGGTGGGGGGTCGCCCCTCCCCACCCCTCCCCCCCCTTGAGACCCGCTCAGTACCTTCCACCAGCCGTAGCGCTGCGGGCTATTCACAGAGCGCGTTTCCGCAGCCCCCGTTAAGCCACCAGCGTGGCTTCAGCCCTCTTAGCAACGGTATCCAGACGCACACACGCCGCACCGCCCCTGGGCTCGGCGCGAACCAACTGTCCAGTAAGAGGGGGTGGTGGTGGAGGGGAAGCAGCGTTCTTGAGCTTCCGTCTCGGGCTCCTGGAAAATGGTATGGTCCAAAGTCTGTTTGTTTTGTTTTGCTTTTGTTTGGGTTTTTTTTTTTGTTGTTTTAATCCAAAGGTTTAGGATGTAAACCAAGTTGACAGTTTTGAAGTTTTTTGAAGTAGTGGAAACATAAGGAAGAAAAGGAGGGAGAAGGGAAGGGAGGGAGGACTGATGATGTTATCTAGTTTGGTAATGAAAGGTCTGCAAGAAAACAACCAAGCTCAGAGAGCACCAAGGTTCTCAACAGTTCAACCCTGAGCTGCAATATGGAAGCAAGGAAGGGAGGAAGAAAAAAAAAAAGAGAGGATGGGAAGAATAGGGAAGGAGGATGGGAAAGAAGGAGGGAAGCAAGGAAAGGAGGAAGAAAAAAAAGATGGAAGAGTGGGAAGGAGGGAGGGAGGGAAACAAGGAAAGGAGGAAGAAAGAAAAAGATAGAATAAAGGGATGGAAGGAGGAAGGGAGGAAGGAAAAGGAGGGATTTTACAGGGCAATTTAGTCAACAGTGCTAATTTCTCTCTCTCTTTTTTTAAATCAAATCTGCAAATGGTCTGTCTTATGACAGGCCCTCTTTCCTCTCTGTGACACATTTGAAGTGTTAGTCCATGAGCCAAGACCTGAATTTTCACATATTGGTACCACCCGAGGTGACTAATAATCTTAGGTGTTTTTGGCTTCTTTTATGTCTCTAGTTTATGTTTTGATGTGATAGCCCTTGTTAACTCGTAGCTTAATCGAGGTTATCACTCTTAGAATAGATGCACCCTATGTACACGGAAAGAAAGGGTGAACACATACTTTGACAATATTCTCTATTCTGAACATCACCACCTTTATGCTAATGACCAAATATACTATCCAAAATATCTCCAGAACCCTTTCATTGTTAGTATGCATGAACAGTCTAGTCATGGGCGTCCGGAGGGAGGGTGGGGGGCAAGGGGGGTCATTTGCCACCCCCCCCCCACGTGGAAAACATCAGCTTCATCTCTTCTTATCCTTGGCAGCTGTAGGTCTGGATGATGGAAGTCAGTGTCATGCTGACCTACCATGTTCCTCAGTTGCCTCAAGTATCTACTGCGGTACTCAGATGTCAGATAGTACCTTGCCACAGCTCCACCTTTCAGGCTGAAGCCCTTGGTGCCTCCTGGTGTCTGCGTGTCTTTGTTAACCGTCTCCTCAATTGTCTGGTCCACAGGTATCCGCCCAAATGGGTTCTGACTCCCAATCTGGACAGAAAAACCTCCCTGCATGAAGTGGGCATGCACTTCAGGGTGTTCTATTGGCAGTCGAGACATTTTGGCATAGTAGTAGGTCAAGAAGCGGGCATAGTTCACCTTGTCATAGGCAAAGCACCATGGGATCATCTGCCTGATTGCTGCCAGGTGAAGCATCCAGTTGCCCTCTCTGGATGCTCGGATCAGGCACAGCATGATCTCTGCCATGTCCAAGTAGGACATCCAGAATGCAGAGAGGTTATCTGCATTTCTGAGAGACTCCAGGTAGACTTTAAACAGCTTTATTGTGTGCACACATGACTCGTTATTAAGCAGGTCTTGCAGTGCAGCCTGAGAGACACCGTCGTGGAAGCTGGCAATCTTCTTCAGGGTTTCATCAAGGTGGTGAATGTCTCTTGCATGGTGTTCCTCCAGCCATCGCAGGAATCCTTTCCAGGCAAGCCTCAATAGTGCTTCATAAACCAGCTTGTGACATCTTACTGCTCTGTTGTACTTGCGACCATCCATCACACCATTCACTGAGCCTTCTGCAATGACACCAGCTTCAACACAGAGATCCCTGAGCCCTGCATCTTGAAATCGCTTCCCTATGATGGAGAGCATATTGCAGATTGTGTGGAAGTCTCCCATCCTGACGACGATGCTGTTGAACTTGTCATGTTTCCATACTATCTCAACAGCCTTCGCATAAAGCGCCTGGTCAAAGACACAGACAATCTGGTTCAGCTGAAGGGCCTGCATGATGTGTAGGGTCCGCTCCAGCACTTCATTGACCGTGGACATGTCTGTTGCAGGAGCATTGATAGTGGGCAGGTAGCCCACAATGTCTTGGTTCACCGTGACATCATTGCGGACCATGATGTTGAACCCAGTCCAGCTGCTGACAGTCTGGTTCTCAGGGTCTGACAGTCGAGTCAGTAACCAGATAAAATTCTTCATCTTGGCTTCGTGGACCTCCTTCATGCTGTCAACATCTACAGTCTCGGTCTTTGGAGGCTGGGCTCGCTTACCAACATTGTAGGTTGGTAACATTGTTGGGGCTGGACTGATGCTCCTTTTCTTGGACTTGCTGACAGATGGGAAGAGATTCTGTGGCTTGGGGCCTGCAATCTTGGGCTGGACAGCAATGCCATTGACTCTGTGAGAAGTACCTTCTCCGCTGAGTGTCTCCTCAAGTCGGTCAATGTTATCCCATGCCAGGGTTGTGAACACACCTTGGCAGATGTCTGCTGGCAGTGGGATGTCTTCCTGTGCACGCTCCAGCTTCTGAATGCACAGTGCTGTATCGATCTCCTCAATCTGTGAATAAGAAATGCAGTGGCCCAGGCGATTGAGTGTGCGTACAAGTTCTGTATTGCCTGTCAAGGTCTTCACAGCAAATGACAAAAGTACGTGCTTGGATGGCTTTGTCTTGCCACATGTGACAGCAAATATCAGATCACTGGCAAGAGAAGTGGCAAGCCTTTGGACTCTGTCAGAAGGATCTGCACACTCACACTCTCCAGTGAGCACGGTATACAGGAATTCAGTGACAGATTCAGGAATGACATTCTGCTCTGTGTCAGGGGGCCATGTCTGGCTTACATCTTGCTTCTTAATCTGATTCCTCAGCTGCATTGCTGCTTTGGCTAGGACATCCCCAGAGTTGGCAGCCCTTGCTTCGTGGAGTTCTTTCCCTAGTCTGTAGGCATGCTTGACAAGCTCATCAAATGACAAGCTCTCTGGATATATGAGAAGCTTCCCTTTCTCATCAGAAACGAAGCAAAGCGATCCTCCTATCTCACTTTCAAGTTTACGACGGACATGTTTCTTGGTTGATGGTCTGATCTGAGAAATTCCGCGAGAGTGCATGGCTTTCTCAAGTCTAGCTGTCAGATCTGTCATAGGCAGCACCTCAGGGTTGAGAATGAGTTCATTCCTGATATATAGGAATAGCTCTTCGTAGGATTGTTTCTCGGCTTCCTCGTATACTGCCTGCTCAGACTGCTCCTGCTCATCGCATGCACCAGAACTGGTGGATGCCCCTTCCTTTGTATACACTTTGTAGCACGACTTGTGGTAGTGCCCCTCTGCGGCAACAAGGTCTCTGCTTAACAACGCGAGGATTCGCTGGTCCATTTTTTGGGTTGCTGCACTGCGGATTCTGTCATCTGCACGTAACTCAACACACTGGATGATAGGTTCCCTTGTCTGTCTTCCTTTCAGGTACTTGCTTGACTTGCAGCAGAAGATGCATGTCTTGTCATACACTCTTGATGTACTCGGTGCATCCCTAGATGATCTTCTGACACCATGGACACCAGTCTGTTCTTCTGCACTCGGCCTGTCTTTAGAAAGGATGGAGTCGAGAGTCTTCTTCATGGTAAAGATGCTGCGACATTTGCGATGATACTGGATCTGCGGTATTTGGCCTTCTTCCAAGTCTTTTGCAATGTCCAGAAGTGGAGCATGTTGTCTAATCTCTACTGCTCTTAGCAGTGTCTTCCATGAGTCCAAGTCTTTTAGTAACACGAAGGTAGACGTGTCTTCACCAGAACAGTGAATAATGCAGCCTGGCCGCACTCCTTTCTTTGGCAATGCAGTGGCCTTGTCTCCACTTGAATCCATCATGTGGGCCTTAGTAGTTTGTCACAATATAACAGAGAACTGCAATTATTCAACAGTAGTCCGCATTGAGAAATTGAGTTCAAAACTCTTTGTAACGATGTTGGAAGAGAAAAAAAAAACATATTAGCAATTTACGAAATACATTTTAATTTGCTATGATGCTCTACATTTACCACAAAAAGTCTCTGCACATGATTTTAATAAATTATCAACATCAATTAGGTTTAATTCTAATGATTTACAGCTTCATTTCGCAAATATATGTGTTATCATGTGATATCACAAGGCCGCTATTCAGTCAAATTGATGGTTTCTTAAAAAACATACAAAGCTACATATCTGAAAAGGCTATCACATCTTAATGTACTTGGTATGGACCCATAAACATTTTAGTACCATTAAGATTTGGTCACCCAAGATGGTACCGATATCTGGCCTGGCCCATGGACTATGTATGCTTTTTCCAAAAAGGAACTGTGTTTGATGAAAATTAAGCCCTAATTAATATAAGATCGGTTGCAAACCTCCACATGATTAGTATAGGGGGCGGTCTTATCCCAAAACCTGCTGCCTTCTCCTGGTTATCTTGATTTTTGAAGCTTGGATGCAGTACAGTATTTGTCAAATGGATACTGCACTCCACTGTGCTTGCAGTGTAGGGGCTATTATTCTAACCTTCCTTTTAGGGAAGTTTAAAAGATTTCTTGGAGTAATATAATAAAAACACTTTATTTATTTATTTATTCATTCATTCATTCGTCTATTTATTTATTTATTTATTTATTAGCTTGATACCCGTGCTTCGCTAATGAAACTATGTGGTCAGGCTTAGTTTTTTGGGAGGAAAATAATGGGGGTGGGGGAGAGAAATTCTGCCTCTGCCTATCAGCATCCACCAGTATTCACCTGGCTAGCGTCCTGTCAGAGTGTGGGAGAGTTGAAGGCTGTTTGGAAACTGAAACAATATTTGCTGTGTGAGCAAGAAGGAGACAGCAAGGAGCCTGGGTGTGGCTTAGCTCAACTGTTCTGCACTAAAGCTGCTTGGTGCTGTGAAAGTGAAAGTGAAAGTGAAACTCCTCTGCTTGTGTTTTGCATTTGGAGCAGATTTCTTTTCAGGTGAGGAGGGGGAGTAGAACTTCTTAGCATCACAGTGTGTTAATAAAAATAATATAGGAAATTCTAATGCTCTGATGGTCATTTCGAAAAATCCTTTCTTAGTGAGCCCCTAGAAGCGAAGAGGAACCTACATGCCAAATTTCAAGTTTGTAGGCTTTACGGTTCTGGAGATTTTGTGATGATGCATGAGTGGTATTTCTCTTTTATATTTATTGATTGATTGATCAAACATGTACAAGATAACAAGTATAGATATGAACATAAACTAGAACAAAGGGAGTAAACACAGATAAATGGGGACAGTAAGACAGGGACAGTAGGCACACCCCCTTTCAGGACCTCTTAGGAATGGGGTGAGGTCCACGGTAGACAGTTTGAGGTTGAAGCTGTGAGGGGTTGAGGCTGTAACCACAGAGTCAGGTAGGGCGTTCAGGCGTTGACCACTCTGTGGCTAAAGTTGTATTTTCTGCAATCAAGTTTAGAACAGTTTACCTTGAGTTTGTATCAGTTGTTTGCCTGTGTATTGTGGTTGAGGCTGAAGAAGTAGTTGACTGACAGGATGTCACAGCAGACAATTTTGTGTACTATGCTTAGATCGGACCACAGGCGGCGCAGTTCTAGATTGTCCAAGCCCAAAATTTCAACCCTGGAGGCATAGGGAATACTATTGTGAATAGAGGAGTGGAGTACTTTTTCTTGAAAAATACCTCTGAACCCCCTCAATTGTGTTAATGTCTGATATACAATGTGGGTTCCAGGCGGACGAGCTGTATTCGAGAATTGGTCTGGCAAAGGTTTTGTATAACCTTTGTATATCCCAAAATTGTTAAGTCCACACGAGGAATTTCAACTCCTAAATAACAACTGGCATAAGTTCCCAAGGGCTTTTATAGTATCATTATTACTTTATTTGCAATACTGTTCTGAGATGTATCTTAGTCTAAGGGGCTCTCATCTGAAGTCCTCTCCAATCTGGATTTTTAAAGAGAAGAGTTTTGCAGAACAGTGCAGCGCAGGAATTAAAATTGGAAGAGAAGACGGTTCCTGCTGTTAAACACAGCACAATACTGTCCTTAGTGTCACATATCCGTTTCTTTAAAGTGGGGCAACTCTTTTTCGAAGACTGAAGAATCCTGACTTGCTTCTGAAGATTTTGATGTCCTGGTATATGATTCTTGAATTACATACTTCTCGCTGTTCCTCCAGGGGATTACTGCATAAAATAAAGACACAGGTCATTGCTACTTCAAGCTCATTTCTTTTTACTTCTGATCCTAGCTCATATTTCAGCCCAAAACAGCCAGTAAAAAACAGATACAGATTGACAGAGTTGGAAGGGACCTTGTAGGTCATCTAGTCCAACCCCCCCCCCCCAAGCAGACCCTACACCATTTCTGACCGGTGGCAGTCCAGTCTCTTCTTGAAAGTCTCAAGTGATGAAGCTGCCACAACTTACGAAGGCAACTTCTGTTCCTTTGGTGGATTGTACTCACTGTCAGAAAATTCCTCCTTATTTCCAGGTTGAATCTCACCTTGTTCAGTTTCCATCCATTGTTCCTTGTCTGGCTTTGGGGTGCTTTGTAGAATAGCTTGACTCCCTCCTCTCTGTGGCAGCCCCTCAAATTCTGGAAGACTGCTCTCCTGTCTCCCCTGGTCCTCCTCTTCCCTAGAGTAGCCATGCCCAGTTCCTGCAACCATTCATCGTATGTTTTAGCCTTCAGTCCCCTTAATTATCCTGGTTGCTCTTCTCTGCACCTTTTCTAGAGTCTCAACATCTTTTTTATAGTGTAGTGACCAAAACTGGATGCAGTACTGTAGTTGTGGTCCTACTAAGGCTTTATAGAGTGGTATTAGTACCTCCCTTGATCTTGACTGTATCCCTCTATTAATGCAATTTAGGATTGCATTAGCTTTTTTGGCTGCCACCACACACTGTTGGCTCATATTTAGCTGGTTGTCCATTAAAACTCCAAGCTCCCTCTCACGGTTACTGCTATTAAGCCTGGTTTCACCCAGTCTATCTGTGTATTCCATAGCAATGGAACTGCACATTTGTTCATGCTTGCTTCTCTTAATTCCAACCTCTGCACTGCTTGCAAATGTGAAGAAATCCCATTTATACATACCGCATGTATTCTTCTTGAATCTGGCAAGGGCTTTATTTGCTTTAGGCCTGTAACTCTCAACGGGTTGTTCAGAAGCATTATTATTTTCTATATTAGGGAGGGACAAGAATGAGGTGCAGAATATTAGGCCAGATATCTGTTGTGAAAAGGCAGATTTAGCTCACATACTTATTGATAGTCCTTGATTTATGACTGGTTTATGACTGGCAATACACACTTAGACTTATATACCACTTCACAGTGCTTTTACAGTCCTCTCTAAGTGGTTTACAGAGTCAGCCTATCGCCCCCAACAATCCGGGTCCTCATTTTACCCACCTGGGAAGGATGGAAGGCTGAGTCAACCTTCAGCCTGGTGAGATTCAAACTGCCAAATTGCAGTCAGCCGGCAGTCAGCAGAAGTAGCCTGCAGTACTGCACTCTAACCACTGTGCCCCCAAGACTCTTAATGACTATTTGAAGTGGCAACAGCCCCTCCAAATCTCCAAACACTGCCCCCAGACAGGCACACACAAAGTCACGTGATCACATTTTGAGTACTTGCAACTGGGTCACCTTTATGGCTGTTTGAAGCATCCTGGGGTCACGTGACTGGAATTTCTATCATTTTTTTTTTTTTTTTGGCCAGGTGCCCTGTGTTTACAGCCATTGGGTCAAATGGATTTTCTTAATGACCACTGTGTTTGCTTAACAACCATGGCATTTCTTAACTAGCACCACCGAAATAGTAAAAAATAAACCAGGTCTAGCCAGGTGATGCCTCCAGTTAGAACTGCAGTGACTTAACAACTGTAATTCTGGACTCAGGTAAGGTTGTAAGTGAAGAACTAACTGTACAGTGTCCCATGTTTACTTGGAAAGAAGCCTCATTAAATCCAATGGGGCTTTACACTCAAGTAAGTGGGTACAATGACTGTCCCACCTCCAACACGTGCTTGAGTCAGACATCCTAATTTTCAGGTGAAATCTTTTTCCTAATTCTAGGTTTAATACTGGTGTCAGGGTTCTGATGATTGCCCTAATTAAGTCATGAACATCGAGCCAAGCTTCAAAAGAATTCAAAAGATTTATTAGAAGCAACATGTATGAAGCCAACTCTGAGACATGTAATTTACTGTTTCCCCCACCCCCCCTGGGTGTGTCATATCTCCAACGAAACAGGTTCATGAGCTGGGATGTCATCAATCATGTTCTCCAATGAAAGATTTTCAAGGACAGAAGATCCAGTAGCCTAGGCTACAATCTCCACAAGATAATTATGTGTCTGAATGGTCAAACATCTGGCAACTCCAAATCTCGACCAACAAATGTTCTGTCATACACATTGGTAAAAAAAATCAGTACACCAAATACAAATCAGACGGTTATGACCTCACTGATGATCCTCACTCTGTCAAGGACTTTGGAGTTCTCATATCAAATGATCTAAGTGCCAGAGCTCACTGTAACAGCATTGCCAAAAAGGCATTAAGAGTTGTAAATTTAGTCTTACGAAGCTTCTCCTCCGGAAATATTGAATTGCTAACTAGGGCATACAAAATCTTTGCTAGACCAATACTTGAATACAACTCATCAGTCTGGAATCTGCACTGTATATCGGACATTAATATAATTGAGCAAGTCCAGAAGTATTTCATGAGAAGAGTACTACACTTCTCTACTCGCAACAGAATACCCTATATCACCAGGCTTGAGATTTTGGGCTTGGACAATCTTGAACTATGCTGCCTATGGTTAGACTTAAGTGTAGCACACAAAATTATCTGCTACAATGTCCTACCAGTCAATGACTACTTCAGCTTCAACCACAGCAATACAAGAGCACACAACAGATACAAACTCAATGTAAACTGTTTCAAACTCGATTGCCGAAAGTATGACTTCAGCAACAGAGTGGTCAATGCCTGGAATGCACTACCTGACTCCATTGATACATCCTCAAACCCCCACTCCTTTAACCTCAAACTAACCACTATTGACCTCACCTAAGACGTCTGTAAGGGGTATGCATAAGTGCACTATTGTGCCTCCCGTCCCTGTCCTATTGTCCCCATTTATTCATACCTATTTCTTGTATTCTTACTCATGTTTATACTTATACCTATTATCTTGTAAGCGATTGACAAATAAAATAAGCATGGAATGTGCTTCTGGCCTTCATCTGCTCCGTCAGGCCTTTCTCCCCCCTCCTTCTAATGTTAACTCAAGAACAGGCATAGGAACGATTTACGAGTTGACAACTGGCTCAAATCTGACTGACATTTGCAAACAACCACATTGGAATGTTTAAAATCTACTATAAAAATTCAGGAAAGTGAAAATCAACTGCTGTGGCAGACAAGGTCTACTGTTCTCTGAAGATGTTGAAGATCGTTTCCCTCTAAGAGTGATTTTCAAAACCTTGAAGCACCACAAGAAATTTGGTGGTGGTTGAATACAGGCTTTTTAGAAACTTTTGGGCACCTGGGTGGAAGAGGAAACTATTCCCAATATGTATTAAATTCTTCCTTTTTCCCCTCTTACCTTTTTTCCAGTCCCTGTGTGCTTTCCACAGTTTCACCACAAAGAGAAGGACCATGATGAAGAGAGCAAGAAGGAGAATAGATACAAGGCCTGGGAACAAAAGGTTGGCTTGTTCCCCCACAAAGCCTCTGTAAGTCATATTTGTTTCTGCTTTGGGGGGAGAAAAAGGAATAGAAAACATTTGAGTTTTGCCATCTTTAGCTTCTATTTCCTAGCAGAAAAATATTGGGGGTTATGAGAGCTGGGATATCTCCACCAGCTGAGCTTCCATGGAGTAAGATGTCTGGCTCCACCACACCAGCATTCTCCAACTTGCTATTTCCCAGAAAGTTCTGGACTATACACAGAGTTGTATAGTCTTCAAGGGGTCTTGAAGGTCACCTAATCCAACCTCCTGCTCTGGGCAATTTCTATACTAGGAACATCATTCCAAATCAATGAATAAGAACAACATGAACTTATCTGGAATGTCATTAGTTTTGCTTTAGCTAAGTGTCTGAATCCCAAGAAAGACTATTTATAAACCTCAGTTTATAAATAATTCCATGCCCATATACACTTAATCCACTTAATTCCAGAAAGTTGACAAGAGAAACACAAAAAGAGCATATCTTTTAAGCGAATAGTCTGAAATGAAAACTTTATCATCTTCCCTAACCTCTTCCGTGACACCAAGCCTCTGGCATCAGATCAGGAAGGAGACCAAAGAATGAAAAGCATACCAGTTGACCATTAGGAGTAACGTAGGAGCAACTTACTATTGTTTGCCCAAACGTCTATATCTGTACTTGGGAACAGTTTTTGCATGGTTGGGTTTCCTTCTGTTACATTGAATATTGGATTGGATTCTGTGGAAGGGATGAAAAAGAGGGTTATGGAAAGGAGAAAGGATAAATGTAAACGATTTTGTTAAGGAGAAGAACTGGGAGCAAGTAGGGAGTGATGTCCAGAAATACCAGAGAGGATCAATGTTGTAGTCTTACCGTTGGTAGTATGAGAACTCTGAGTTTCTGCCTCCTTGGTTGGAGACAATGCTGGAATGCTAAAGGTTTCATCTGTCTTCTGTTTTTGTTCTGAATATGTGGAAAAGAAAACAAGGAAGCTATTAATGGCCAAGCATAACATATATAAAGATCAAAATGTGAGAGTTCTACTAGATTAGAAGATCCATTTAGATCAGTCTCTGTCTTTCTGTCACTCTCTGTTTCTCTCTCTCTGTCTCTCTCTGTTTCTCTCTCTCTGTCTCTCTCTCTCCTGTAACAGTCATAAGTGTGAAAAATGACCATATGTCCCCTTCCTCCCACTCACTAAATGAACTATTGTAACTGTTGTGCAAAAGTTATAAGAGCTGGCAAAGTTTCCCATAATCATGTTGCAGCACATCTAAATGGTTGTGTAATTCCTAAGAGGGTCTTATTTATGCTGTTTATTTTTTAAACACATTCTCCATCCTGCTCTCAAACTCTCCACTTACTGGCATGGTCCAGGTGCAAAGTCACAGTTAAATTTCTCTTTCCTAAGGCTTTGTGGTGTATCACACAAGAAACGACAGAGCCCCGGGGGAATGCGTAGATGGACAACTTGCTTATGGAATGGAACCTCTTTTCTTCCAATTGGTGTTGAGTGTTTCCTAAAATGCCTTGAAGAATGCAAAAAGAGATGATGATAACAAAATAATAATAGAACTCTTTATTGACCAAGTGTGATTGGACACACAAGGAATTTGTCTTCAGTGCATGAGCTAATCAGTGTACATAAAAGCTATAAGTGATCATCATGATCATAGGACTCATAAAAATATATTTATCATAAATTCATCATAAAAATACATTCATCAAGAATCATAAGATACAACACTTAGTGATTGTCATAGGATATGAAACAAGCAATCAACATAAATCATATTAGGAAAGTAAACAAAACAATATAAATCATAAAGATACAAGCAACAAAGTTACAGACATAAGTAGAAAGAAGATAGGTAACAGGAAAGATTAGAAGAATCCTTGTAATACAGCCTTACTAAATAGTTTGACAGTGTTGTGAGAATAAGTTATTTAGCAGAGTGATGGCATGGGAGGAGAAACTGTCGTTGTGTCTAGTTGTTCTGGTGTGCAATGCTGTAGTGTTGTTTGAGGGTAGAAGTTGAAACAATTTATGTCCAGGATGTGAGGGGTCTATAGATACTTTCACAGCCCACTTTTTGACTCGTGCAGTATACAGGTCCTCAGTGGAAGGCAGGTTGGTAGCAATTGCTTTTTTCTGCAGTTCTAATTATCCTGTTATAATATCAAAATAGGATAATTAGAACTGCATAAGCAAGACTAAAATATCTGGAGAGTGGATGCGGTAATACCTGGAGGTATCAGGAGAAAGAACTCTTTAAACACAAAGACCAACAAATAGAAGTAGAATGACAATGGCAAAAGAAAGCAAAGATAATACTGCAAGCAATTTGGTGCAATCCAAAAACATCTGGAATAGTTTTGTTGTTTTTTAAGAATGCTTAATGTTATTATTGAATGCAGATTATAAACCAAGTTCACTGCTTAATACAATGGACCCAACTAGTAAATAAACAAACAACTTGTTATTAAAGCAGGTAATTGTTTAGCGTTTTTTCAGCGTTATTGAAGATGAGCTATTAAAAGGCAAAGGATAGTCCGGAAAGATACAGATACAGTTTAACAGAGTTGGAAGGGACCTTGTTTGTCATCTACTCCAACCTCCCGTCCAAGCATCATTTCTGACAGTTGGCAGTCCAGTTTCTTCTTGAAAGCTTCTAGTGATGAAGCTCCCACAACTTCCAAAAGAAAAATAAAGTTATTTGAAACATACCAAAGATTTCCATTCCGTTCTGTAGCAGCCAGGTGATTTGAGGAGCAGGCCAGCTTCCCTCAGTGGAACACCTTAAGACAATATTTTCTTCTGTTTGGTTTACTGTGGCCCTCAAATCCTCCAACAAAGGTCTGGAAGGTGGAGCTGTACAAAGAAGAGAATTCATTAGGGTGTAGTCTTCCTGTTAGAATTTTATTTCTGTTGAAAGGAATGGGACAGAATCAGGGTGGATTTGATTTAAATCATGATTTAACTCACTAGTAAAAAGGCTTGATATAAATCAATTCGATTTAAATCATAATTTTTAAAGAGCACCTGACATCTCTAACCCGCTGTTGACAGTCCCAATATTGCAGAATAAACCACCTCATGCTACATAACTAAGCTCCATTTCATGCTGTCAGAGTGTTTGCAGCATGACTATTATTACGAGACAACCCAGGAGCAAAACACAGCACACGGAGACTTAGACATTTAACAGTGGTTTATATACAAGACATATACAGAAATATATGTGGTAGGCAGATACTTGCAATCAATCTTCTTAACTCTACAAGGAGAACTCTGAAATGGATACAGGACACAAGGAGAGAGAAAGACATACCCTCTAATGGCTGCCTTATATAAGCACCTCTTAAAGAGGTAAAGACTTCTGTGGACCCCATACATAGTCTTAAAAAGGCAATACCCATGCTATGCTGATTCATCCTTATTTCATCAGCCTTACAGCAACTAGTCAGCCCTTAAATCTCAACACCTTAACACATGCTGAATAAACTAAATTATTAATGTCTCTTAAATAGAAAGCTATCTTTAGATAGATTTTTACTCCAAATGCATTTTATTAAAATAAATTTGATAAAAAAAAATTTAAAAATCCATTTTAAAAAAAATAGTCGATTTTTATCCATCCCGGACAGGATCACCTCACCTGCATATTTGGAGGGGAGATATAAAGCAAATGAACTATAAGATTACAGTTTATGACTACAACTGAGCCCAACATTTCCGTTGCTAAGTGAGACAGTTAAATGACTCTTGCCACAATCGTTAAGCGAACCACTGCAGTTATTAAGTAAGTAATACGGTTGTTAAGTGAACCCAGAATGGCCTTCAGTTCAGCTCAAAACCATCCTAGCCATCTCCACAAGCCGCCATTCATTGAAAGGTAGGAGTTTCAGATCTTACCCCAAACTGTAACATTCACAAGTTTGATTCCAACATTCTCGCTATAGTAGAGACAAGTGAACAGTCCCTCGTCATGTCTTGTTACATTGGAAAGACGAATGGACAGCGAATCGTTGGAGTAATGCAGAAGTTGGTACCTTCCCTTTCTTGTGACTGTTTCAAAGAGAGAGATAAATATTGGTAAGGTAAGGCCACACTTGGAATCCGGCATCCAGTTTTGGTCGCCACGATGTAAATAAGATGTTGAAATTCTAGAAAGAGTGCAGAGAAGAGCCACAAAGAGGATTAGGGGACTGGAGGCTAAAAAATATGAAGAACAGCTGCTGGAACTGGATATGTCCAGTTTGATGAAAAGAAGGACTAGGGGTAACATGATAGCGGTGTTCCAATATCTCAGGAGCTGCCACAAAGAAGGGGGAGTCCATCTATTCTCCAAAGCACCTGAAGGCAGGACAAGAATCTATGGGTGGAAACTAATCAAGGAGAGAAGCAACCTAGAATTAAGGAGAAATTTCCTGATAGTTAGAACAATTAATCAGTGGAACAACTTGCCTCCAGAAGTGGTGAATGCTCCAACACTGGAAATTTTTAAGAAGAGATTAGATAACCATTTGTCTGAAGTGGTGTAGGGTTTCCTGCCTAGGCAGGGGGTTGGACTAGAAGACCTCCAAGGTCCCTTCCAACTCTGCTATTCTATTCTATTCTATTCTATTCTATTCTATTCTATTCTATTCTATTCTACTTTATTCTACTCTATTCTATTCTATTCTACTCTATTCTTCTCTATTCTATTATTCTATTCAATGCTACTCTACTCTACTCTACTCTACTCTACTCTACTCTACTCTACTCTACTCTACTCTACACTATACTACACTACACTACACTACTCTACTGTACTCTAATCTATCAATATATGGATGGGATTTTTCTGCAAGCTCTTTCTTCTAAGCACTGAACTGGTTCTGGCTCAGTATGAAGGGAAGAACCTAAACATGGATGGGATTTATTAAAGAGGCAAGGCAAGGGGCATACAAGGCACCTGTACTGAAAATGAGTATGGAAATAGCCCTTGATTTGGGACCAAGATTGAGCCCAAAATTTCTGCTGCTAAGTTGTTAAATAAGTTTGGCCCCATTTTCTGGCCACAGCGGTTAAGTGAATCACTGCAGTTGTCCCAAAAGTGCTTTTTTTCCCACAAGAGGCAACTGGACTTTCTTGTTTTTCTTTGAAGATGTTTCGCTTCTCAGATTAACAGAGTTGGAAGGGATCTGGTAGGTCATCTAGTCCAACTCCCTACCCAAGCAGGAGACCCTACACCATTTTTGTCCAGTCTCTTCTTGAAAGCCTCCAGGGATGAAGCTCCCACAGCTTCCGAAGGCAACTTCTGTTCCATTGGTTGATTGCTTTCACTGTCAGAAAATGTCTCCTTATTTCCAGGTTGAATCTCTCCTTGGTCAGTTTCCACCCATTATTCCTTGTCTGGCCTTCAGGTGCTGTAGAAAATAGCTTGACCCCCTTTCTCCTCTCTGTGGCAGCCCCTCAAATATTGGAAGACTGCTATCCTGTCTCCCCTGATCCTTCTCTTCCCTAGACTAGCCAGGCCCAGTTCCTGTAACCGTTCTTTGTACATTTTAGTCTCCAGTCCCCTAATTATCCTGGTTGCTCTTCTTGGCACTCTTTCTGAATATTGGAAGACTGCTATCATGATATATGTGGGTATATGCATATGATACATTGATTATGCTGCCTAGTTGGATTTAGGTCAGCCTGTTGCAAAATCCCCTCCTTGTCTCCATCCAGTGGAAAAATGTCGGCGCCCTCATCCCAACTTTGATCTACCGTGCCAATGGTTGAAAAATATCGTAAAGCCGCTGGGATCCTTCCATTCTAGAGCGGAGGTGTTGCCTTTACTGTTGACGCAGTGGAGATCCAGATTCTGGCCTTCCTCCAAGCAGAGATGTTCCATGAGGACCTGGGCAAAAATCCCTAGGGAAGAAAAGGATTTGTAAAGAGTCACTCCAGGGAGACCCTGAGTTTGAGTCCTTTCAAGTAAAATACAAGTGTGCCCTTCCATCAGCCTCTTACAGAATTGCTACATTCCTCTAATCTCTTGGGGAAAGGTACCTTTGACTCAATATATATTCTTCTCTCTCTTTCTCTTTCTTTCCCTCTCTTTCCCTCCCTCTTTCTCTCCCTCCCTCTCTCCTTCCCTCTTTTTTTCTCTCTCCCTTTCCCTCTTTCTTTCTCTCCCTCTCCCTCCCTCCCTCTCTTTCTCTCCCTCCCTTTCTTTCTCTCCCTTCCTTTCCCTCTCCCTCCCTCTCTTTCTCTTCCTGCTTCGCTCCTTCTCTCCCTCTATTTCTCTCCCTTCCTTTCCCTCTACCTCCCTCCCTCTTCATTCCTCTTTCCCTCTCCTTCACTCTGTCTCTCTTTTTCTTTCTCTCCCTCCCTCTCCCTCTCTCTTTCTCCCTCCCTCCCTTCCTTTCCCTTTCCCTGTCCATCCATCTTCCTCCCCTTCCCTCCCTCTCTCTCTTTCTCTCCCTCCCTCCCTCCCTTTTCCTTTCTCTCTCCCTCTCCCTCCCTTTCCCTCTCATAAATACATATACACGCACAGTATTGCAGCTGAATTTTTCTTTTCTCCTAACACATCTTACCCATTGGCTGGACCTAATGCCTTGTGTGAACCAGACAGATATGGACTTCCTTAGAAAGGTATTTGCCCAAAGACACTTAAACACGTGATGGTTAGGTCCCAAAATTGATGCCAAGGATTCATTTATTTATTTTCATTTATTCTAAATAAAAAGGTCCATCCTCCAGGCCATGAGCTTCCAAGCTGTTCACAATAAAAGAAGGTTAAAAGCACCCCATTTATCCCTCAACCCCTCCCAATTAAACCCATATTGCCAATTAAGCTAAAATCCTCAGCCCCAATCCAAGATCGAATAAATCCAAAATGCAAGGGAGAACCAGCCCAATCCAGGGGCTGAATTCTACCCACCCAAGGGCTGCTTCCATTCTTCTGATTCATTTCGCCCGCCTAAAATAATCTTGCACTTCTACAAACACTGGAGTTTCCCGAAGTTGGTTGACACCTCCACCTTATCTGTGAAAAGGTGTCACTGTGGCTGGAGTGTGTCTTTTCCATAGGATGGAATAAATAAAATGTTCCAAAATGCTCATATCAAAGGGAAACTTTGTCAAGTTTTCTCCTGGGGGCTCAGGAGGCAGCATTTGTGGTCTTCCGGCAGACTCATTTTTAGTTTCACTGTTTCCTGCTGCAGGTCTGCTCACAAACTGTGAAATGAGGCCGAAAGGAAACATGCACGCCAACAGAGATTGGGCTCTAGAATCAATTATGCATTTCCTTTCCATTTGAGGTCTTAGAAAAACCAAGAGTGAACAAAAGACAGAAGGTTGAAATACACATAAGTGTGTATTTTAAATGGAACCAAGTATGTAGAGAAAAGAAGAATTAGGGGTTGACATGATAGCAGTATTCCATACTTGAGAGGCTGCCACAAAGAAGAAGGGGTCAACTGTTTAAACAGAGGACTGGACTAGAAGACCTCCAAGGTCCCTTCCAGCTCTATTCTATTCTAATAGTACTAATAATAGTATTCTAAAAGTGTAGGAGTACTACACTCCTCTGCTTCCAACAGAATACCCTACACCCCCAAGCTTGAAATGTTGGGCTTGGACAACCTTGAACTACGTCGGCTAAGATTGGACTTAATTGTAGCACACAAAATTATCTGATACAATGTCCTACCAGTCAATGAGCACTTCAGCTTCAACCCCAACAATACAAGAGCACACAATAGATACCAACTAAACGTAAATTGCTTCAAACTCTATTGCAGAAAGTACGACTTCAGTAATAGAGTGGTCAATGCCTGGAATGCACTACCTGACTCTATTGTTATATCCTCAAACCCCCACTCCTTTAACCTCAAGCTAACCACTATTGACCTCACCCCATTCCTAAGAGGCCTGTAAGAGGGGTGCATAAGTGCACAATCATGCCTACAGTCCCTGTCCTGTTGTCCCCAGTTATTCGTACCTATTTCCTGTATTCTTACTCATGTTTATACTTATACCTATTATCTTGTAAGCAACTGACAAATCAAATCAAATAAATAAATAAATAAATAAATAAAATAAAAATAAATTCTAAATTCTATCTTACTTTCCAAAGCACCAGAAGGCAGGACAAGAAACAATGGGTGGAAACTGATCAAGGAGAGATTGGCTTAGGATCCTCCCATCTACCCAGCGTTGGTTCCAAGAATTCCCAGGTTGAGTGCAGACATTGCCCTAAGCCGGGGTTCTCCAAAATGATCACTATCAACCCACCATGGTTGGTGGGACTATCCATTATGGTTGTTATGGTTATTATTATTCATAGTGTTACTAGCAAATGTACTTATTATTAAACGATTTTCATCTAAGAAATGAACATGGCAGTGTGAGAAAGACTTTGAAAAATGGAGTGAAGAGATGCTACCTAGGGAAGGATAAGATAAGAAATAGACTAGCAGAGTTGGAAGGTACCTTAGAGGTCTTCTAGTCCAGTGGCCCCCAATCTTTTTTGTGCCACAGCCCGTTACCAGCATCACAAAATGATTCGCGGCCCAGTACCGGCATCAGCACGCATGACAAGGCAAGGCGAGCCGAACGACCGCCAGCCAGCCGTCCCCCGCTTCTCCCCGCCACCTTCAGCTCCTCCTTTGTACCTTTTTTGTGCTTTTTTGTGCTTTCTTAATCTCCGCCGCCATTGGGACGGGTCTTCGTTCGAAGCCACCCCCCCTCCTTTCAATGAAACTAAGGCGCGAGGATTCCTTCAGGACCCAAATGCCGCTTTCCAACTGGAAAAGCTCACCCAGAAGCACTTTCTCTTCAAAACAAGATGGCGGTGCCCAGCAAACTGGCGACCTGGTAGAAAATGATCCACGGACCGATACCTGTCCAGGGCCCGGTGGTTGGGGATCCCTGTATCTAGTCCAACCCCCTTCTTAGGCAGGAAACCCTACACCACTTCAGACAAATGATTGTCCAAACTCTTCTTAAAAACTTCCAGTGTTGAAGCATTCACAACTTCTGGAGGTATTAATTGTTCTGACTGTCAGGAAATTTCTCCTTAGTTCTAAGTTGCTTCTCTCCTTGATTATTTTCCACTCACTGCTTCTTGTCCTGGCTTCAAATGCTTTGGAGAATAGCTTGATCCCTCTTCTTTGGGGCAGCCCCTGAGATATTGGAAGACTGCTATCATGTCGCCCCTTGTCCTTCTTTTCATCAGATTAGATATACCCAGTTCCTGCAACTGTTCTTCATATGGTTTAGTCTCCAGTCCCCTAATCATCTTTCCTGCTCTTCTCTGCACTCTTTCTAGAGTCTCAACATCTTTTTTACATGGTGGTGATCAAACCTGAATGCAGTATTCCAAGTGTGGCCTTAGGAAGGCATTATAAAGTGTAATTAACTTTATAGAGATGATACAGTCCGCAACTGTGTAATAGGCAGTGAAAGAAGCTGAACAGAAACCCGTCCTAACTTCTCAGGCTTCAGATGAAGCACTACAAGATTTGCCCCTTCAGACTTGCAAGACTCTGTTAATGTAGAATCACAATAAAGTCATAGTTGCTGCAATAAAGGATAATATTTGTAGGTTGGTACTGAAATGTAGGGTCCCTGGTGCTTGGTTATTTCTTGCAAGAAAACAATCAAGCTCAGAGAACACCCCCCCCCCAAGAGTAGCTCATCTCATCGTAAACATTATAATCCGAACAATTGTGGTGACTAATAGCAGTAACTGTGACAGGATCCTGGAATCTTAGTGGACAACCAGTTAAATAGGAGCCAGTAGTGTGTGACAGCAGCCAAAAAAGCCAATGCAATCCTAAATTGCATTAACAGACGGATACAATCAAGGGAGGAACTAATACCACTCTATAAAACCTTAGTAAGACCAACATTTAGAGTGCTGCATCCAGTTTTGGTCACCACACTATAAAAAAGATATTGAGACTCTAGAAATAGTGCAAAGAAGAGCAACCAAGATGATTAAGGGACTAGAGGCTAAAACATACAATGAACAGTTGCAGGAACTGGGCATGGCTAGTCTAGTGAAGAGAAGGACAAGGGGAGACAGGATAGCAGTGTTCCAATATTTGAGGGGCTGCCACAGAGAGGAGAAGGGGGTCAAGCTATTTTCTAAAGCACCCGAAAGCCAGAGAACAAATAATGGATGGAAACTGAACAAGGTGAGATTCAATCTGGAAATAAGGAGAAATTTTCTGACAGTGAGAACAATCCACCAAAGGAACAGAAGTTGCCTTCAGAAGTTTTGGGAGCTTCATCCCTGGAGGCTTTCAAGAAGAGAATAGGCTGCCATCTGTCAGAAATGGTGTAGGGTCTCCTGCTTGGGCAGGTGTGTATGTGAGTTGGATTAGATGACTTACCAGGTCCCTTCCAACTCTGTTAATCTATATCCAACTCCCGGCAGAGAGAAACATGAATAATCCAACCCAATGACCCCGAAGATCTCATTCATTGAAAGAATCTTCAACCTTGAGAAGAGCCCATGCAACGAAGCCACCGCCAGCTGGCCCTACTCCCTGAAGACCAAGGAGGACATTAGCTTGGTCTCAACACCCATTTGAAGGTGGTGAAACTGAGCCAAGCCTGATCCTAAAGGGGCTGCAAGATCCTCTACCAAACTGATTATCTGAAAGCCACCAAGATATCCCTAGAACCAAACGCTTGGCATGGAATTCGAGCAGACGCTCTGGGGTTACGTACCTCGCAGTGACAGGAAAGCCAGCACCCAGACTTGAGGAAGGCCAGTCATCTTGAGGGGATGCTTGGTTAACTTCCTCTCTCCTTTCGATCTCAGGGGGTTGCCGACGACATCTCCTTTTCAACAGCGCTGCAAAAGTCATGTACCATGACTTCATCAGTGGCAGGTCGGCCCTCTTCCTCTTGACTCCTTCCCCCTCCACCCGTATCTTCACAGTTCCCTTCGCAACAAAGGGACAACACATCTCCAGGCTTGTGGGTGGAGAAATCTGCACCTCTCTCTGCAGAGTGTTCCAGACTTCGCTTTGTGGTCAGTGCTGAAGCGCAGCTCAACCACGAACTCTTTTGACTATGAAATGGATGCACAAAAAAATTTGTAAACCAACTGGCACACTGTTTGTACACTTATGGAAGGAAGGTTGATGTTTTTATGTTTTGTTTGTTTATGTTTGTCTTTAAAAATCAATAAAAAATTTACAAAAAAAAAAAAAAAACACCAAACAAACCACCACGAACTCTTGCAAGATGCATTGTGCATGCATCTCGTAGCTTCCTGGTGGGTGTGTCCCGAATTGCCTCTCATACAAATGGGACAAGGAAGCCAAGTTACACTTTTGCAGGACAGGTCAACTGCTGGTTCCTTAAGGAGCATGGATTTTTGTCTTCGGTGAACCACAATGCTCCAGTGACATCTGTCTTCCTGTCTATCATCTCTCCCTTTCTCTCTCTATCACTTTTCTCAACCCTGATGCTAATCATAACCATTACAAGCTATTCCTGGTTGCTTCCACTTGCAAACGCATTGTCATGTTGAATTGCAGCAGGCAGAGAGCCCCAGGGCTTGTCTGTTTCAGCCTCTCCTCTCCCCATACTCCCCCCAAAATCATGGACATTCTTCCAAGTAGCCATGTCAACCTTTGATGTGGCCCGCCGGCAGCTAGAAGAGCAAGCAGCAGTGTCGAACAGTGGGGAGGTTGGGGAGGAACATGAAGCCATCCTGGAGGCTGAGGAAGGCTCAGACGAGGGCTCTGCATCAGAGGCAGAGATGGGGCCAGGGCAGTTTGACAGTCATCAGATGCCTTTGGAGTTGGACAGCAGTGAGGCGGGGGAACAGCTGGAGCCAGTTCCCAGCCTGCGCATGCACAGAGCTGCCAAAAGAAAAGAAGAATTATGAACTAAGGATCCATGTGGGAGTAAGGCCACAGGTGAACAGTAAATGGCCCCTCTCATAGGGATTAAAAGAGGAGCAAAAGGGGAGAGGGCTTTTGCAGGAAACCATTCATTCATTTAGTCCATGGGCCAGGCCAGATATCGGTACCATCTTGGGTGACCAAATCTTAATGGTACTAAAATGTTTATGGGTCCATACCAAGTACATTAAGATGTGATAGCCTTTTCAGATATGTAGCTTTGCATGTTTTTTAAGAAACCATCAATTTGACTGAATAGCGGCCTTGTGATATCACATGATAACACATATATTTGCGAAATGAAGCTGTAAATCATTAGAATTAAACCTAATTGATGTTGATAATTTATTAAAATCATGTGCAGAGACTTTTTGTGGTAAATGTAGAGCATCATAGCAAATTAAAATGTATTTCGTAAATTGCTAATATGTTTTTTTTTTCTCTTCCAACATCGTTACAAAGAGTTTTGAACTCAATTTCTCAATGCGGACTACTGTTGAATAATTGCAGTTCTCTGTTATATTGTGACAAACTACTAAGGCCCACATGATGGATTCAAGTGGAGACAAGGCCACTGCATTGCCAAAGAAAGGAGTGCGGCCAGGCTGCATTATTCACTGTTCTGGTGAAGACACGTCTACCTTCGTGTTACTAAAAGACTTGGACTCATGGAAGACACTGCTAAGAGCAGCAGAGATTAGACAACATGCTCCACTTCTGGACATTGCAAAAGACTTGGAAGAAGGCCAAATACCGCAGATCCAGTATCATCGCAAATGTCGCAGCATCTTTACCATGAAGAAGACTCTCGACTCCATCCTTTCTAAAGACAGGCCGAGTGCAGAAGAACAGACTGGTGTCCATGGTGTCAGAAGATCATCTAGGGATGCACCGAGTACATCAAGAGTGTATGACAAGACATGCATCTTCTGCTGCAAGTCAAGCAAGTACCTGAAAGGAAGACAGACAAGGGAACCTATCATCCAGTGTGTTGAGTTACGTGCAGATGACAGAATCCGCAGTGCAGCAACCCAAAAAATGGACCAGCGAATCCTCGCGTTGTTAAGCAGAGACCTTGTTGCCGCAGAGGGGCACTACCACAAGTCGTGCTACAAAGTGTATACAAAGGAAGGGGCATTCACCAGTTCTGGTGCATGCGATGAGCAGGAGCAGTCTGAGCAGGCAGTATACGAGGAAGCCGAGAAACAATCCTACGAAGAGCTATTCCTATATATCAGGAATGAACTCATTCTCAACCCTGAGGTGCTGCCTATGACAGATCTGACAGCTAGACTTGAGAAAGCCATGCACTCTCGCGGAATTTCTCAGATCAGACCATCAACCAAGAAACATGTCCGTCGTAAACTTGAAAGTGAGATAGGAGGATCGCTTTGCTTCGTTTCTGATGAGAAAGGGAAGCTTCTCATATATCCAGAGAGCTTGTCATTTGATGAGCTTGTCAAGCATGCCTACAGACTAGGGAAAGAACTCCACGAAGCAAGGGCTGCCAACTCTGGGATCTTCTTGAAGCCTACAAGATTGGAGAGGAAGCGTACGAAACCTTCAAGCAAGAGCGCTTGCAAGAAGATATCCCATCTACACAGTTCCATGACAGGATGAAAAAGAAGAAGCTGCACACTTTCTCTGACATCAGGAAGAAGACGAACACCAAATTTGGCCGTGGCAAAGAGTTGGTGCTAAAGGCTGACAGAAACCTCTTTGGCCAGATGGTTCTGATTGCTGAGACCAGAAAGCTGCAGATGGGTGAAGTCTTGGCCCATCCACTGGGACCTTTACCGTGGGCACTGGCCAATGGTGATGGGTCACTCCGCAAGACCAACAAAGCGGCCCTTGCAAGAGAGTTGGAAAAGAATGTCGCCCCAGCTGAAGTGATCCCAGAGCCATCAGCGACCATCATTGATGGGATGAGCCTGGTCCAGAAGCTGAAAGGGAATGACCAAACCTTCTTGCAGCTGGCAGAATCAGCCTTGTCCCATGTCATCCATGAAGGTTCTAAGAGCCATCGTGTAGATATTGTCTTTGACGTCTACAAGGAGATGTCCATCAAAGATGTCGAACGAGCCAACAGGGGTGCAGGCACAGGAATCCAGTTCAAGGACATTGCACCTGGGCACAAGATTCAGCAGTGGCAGAAGATCCTATGCAGTCCAGCTAACAAGACAGCCTTGATCAAGTTTCTTGTGGAGCAGTGGAAGGATCCACAGCTGAGGGAGAAGCTCCGAGACAAGGTTCTCTTTGTTACCTGTGAGCATCTGTGCTTCAAGATCACCAAAGAACACTGGGAAGAGGTCTCAGAATTGAGATCATCACAGGAAGAAGCTGACACCAGGTTACTTCTCCATGCTCTCCATGCAGCAGAGTCTGGCTATGAGTCTGTTGTTGTCACAGCAGAGGACACAGATGTCCTAGTTCTGTGCCTGGGGATGTGCAACAAAATACCTTGCCACATGTACCAGAAGTGTGGAACAAAGGCCCGGACAAGGTTCCTTGACATCACCAAACTCAGCAATGCACTGGGGTTAAGTGTCTGCAGGGCCCTGATTGGTATGCATGCTTTCACGGGTTGTGACACTATCAGTGCATTCGCTGGTCGCGGCAAGATGACGGCTCTAAAGCAGATGAAGTCTGACAGGTCTCAACAAGAAGCCTTCGCCGAACTCGGGCGTTCATGGAACGTATCTGAAGAGCTGTCAGAGAAACTGCAAGAGATCACCTGTCAGCTGTACCATCCTTCCACTCACACAACAGAGGTGAACAAGCTCCGTTACCAGATCTTCTGTGCCAGGCGTGGAGAAGTGGACTCAAGCCAACTTCCTCCTTGCAAGGACTGCCTGTCCATGCATATGCTACGTGCAAACTATCAGGCTGCCATCTGGTAGAGATGTCTTGAGCCTTTGCCATCTGTCCCAAACCCAAAGGACTGTGGCTGGACAACTGATGAAGATGGGAATCTCGTTGTTGAGTGGATGCGTGGCTCCCCTGCCCCTGATGTTGTGCTACAGCTCCTCTCCTGCAAGTGTGTGCGCTCATGTAAACTTCCAGTGTGCACTTGCCTCAGCAATGGTCTCAAGTGCACTGACATGTGTAGACTACAAACCTGCAGCAACCAGGCAACTGACGAAGAGGCACAAGCAGAACTAACAGACTCTGATGTTGACCAAGATGATGGTGGGGAATAACGTATGTATGCTATAGTGTATTGATTTCAGGATCTGTTATTCTTGTGGAACACTGTAGCTAATACAAATCGAATCTGCTCTTCAGCTAACATTAAATTGAATTATCAAACAAAAGTAGGCCTAAACCAAAAAAATTAGCTAGATCAACCCTACATGTAATTGGAACTTCCATTGCAAGTAATATGAACATTACTTTTACTGTTGAAAGTGCCTGAACGCTGCTTTGTATGGTATTGAACATGACTGTACTAGAGTCATGGGCGTCCTGAGAAAAAAATGCAGGGGGGGGCAAAAAAAATATTTTGGGTGTTGGACTGGAGGATATGTGCAATGGAGCGAAGGAAATGTGCGTTTTCTAAGCACGGTAAACACATATTTGAAAGGTAGAATTTAGCTGTTCTAGAGATTGTAATTAGACTTTGAAGGTGGCTTTGAGAATAAAATGGTGTTATTATTTCACCAATCAAAGGGAGAAGCTCAATTACATCAGCTGCGTTGGAGAATATTGATTATTGATAAAAATTTTATAAATTTTTATTATCGTCCATATCTTTTTTTTAAATCTTGTATTTCTTTTTATTATTTTTTTCATTTTCCACGTGGGGGGGGGTGGCAAATGACCCCCCTTGCCCCCCACCCTCCCTCCGGACGCCCATGACTAGACTGTTCATGCATACTAACAATGAAAGGGTTCTGGAGATATTTTGGATAGTATATTTGGTCATTAGCATAAACGTGGTGATGTTCAGAATAGAGAATATTGTCAAAGTATGTGTTCACCCTTTCTTTCCGTGTACATAGGGTGCATCTATTCTAAGAGTGATAACCTCGATTAAGCTACGAGTTAACAAGGGCTATCACATCAAAACATAAACTAGAGACATAAAAGAAGCCAAAAACACCTAAGATTATTAGTCACCTCGGGTGGTACCAATATGTGAAAATTCAGGTCTTGGCTCATGGACTAATTGCAGCGGTGTGAAGATCTGCCTGTGCATCTCAGAGACACTGTGCCAAGCCCTTCCTTGTCAGCACTGCATTTGAAAATATTCACTCCAAGCTAGATCAGGTCTGTGCTCCTAATTAGACCCTTGAAAGACTGTTTGCCAGGCCTTTGGCTGAGGGTGAATGCAAGAAATTCACCTTCGTTTAATAAAAGGGATTTTGCTGGGAAAGCCTAAGTCAGAACAACCTTGCCCTAACACTTTGGTTTGCACAGATGTACTTACCTGATTGATTCTGTTGCACTCACCTGATTGATTCTGCTTCCGGCACAACCCCTTCAGAGTCGTGCTACCTAATTCCTCCTGTTATTCAAACCATGTTTATCCCATGTACTAACCCAAGGATTGCGTTGCATTGGTTTTCTAGTGCTGTTGATGGACTTCAGAGGAAGGGAAAATGGGACTGTCCTTGCAAATTAGATGTATAAAAATAGTCCTGCACCTTGCAATGAAGTGCATTCTTGCCAACCCCAAAAGAACCAGGCCTGGCTAGTCTAGGGAAGAGAAGGACCAGGGGAGACAAGAGAGCAGTGTGCCAATATTTGAGGGGCTGCCACAGAGAGGAGGGGGCCAACTTGTTTTCCAAAGCACCTGAAGGCCAGACAAGGAATAATGGATGGAAACTGATAAGAAAATAAGCAGAAACTTTCTAACAGTGAGAGCATGGCAACCCATGGAACAGAAGTTGCCTTCAGAAGTTGTGGGAGCTTTCAAGAAGAGACTGGACTGCCATTTATCCTGCTTTGATGGGGGTTGGACTAGATGAGTTACAAGGTCCCTTCCAACTCTGTTAAACTTTAACCGTCATCTTTTTAAATCCCTTTTTGGCCTGTGGGACTGCCTCTCTCATAAATTTTATTCAACTTGCAACATCTTTTCCTTAGCTACGATGGGAAAGGGAGAATAATATCCATTTTTTTTTGTATTGTACCCTTTTAGGAAGGGTTTAGAAAAGGTCTCTCATATCCTGTTTTAGTTGTTCTTCTAGTTTGATGAGAAGAAGGCCCAGGGGTGACATGATAGCGGTGTTCCAATATCTCAGGGGCTGCCCCAAAGAAGAGGGAGTCAAGCTATTCTCCAAAGCACCAGAGGGCAGGACAAGAAGCCATGGGTGGAAACTAATCGAAGAGAGAAGCAAAAGAGAGAAGGAGGAATTTCCTGACAGTGGGAACAATTAATCAGTGCAACAATTTGCCTCCAGAACTTGTAAATGCTCCAGCACTGGAAGTTTTTAAGAAGAGATTGGATAATTGTTTGAAATGCTATAGGGCTTCCTTCTTAAGCAAGGGGTTGGACTAGAAGACCTCCAAGGTCCCTTCCAACTCTGTTATTCTATTGCATTCTAATTGTTCCCAGACCTTGCACCAAATAATATTGTGGGGAGACAGTGAAAACCCTTTCACAGAAGGAACACAAATAAAGAAATGTACACTTTGAATAGTGCGGTTGTGAGAAACTGAGACCGATTTCTTTTATTGAGATCAATTTCTTTTAAAATGACAACATGTGGAAATTGAGCAGTAACAGAAAAAAAAATAAGCAGCAATTCTCTCCTTTAACACACACACACACACAAAATTCACATCCAAATGAAAAATCTGCAAAAGGAGGCATAGGATTTCTCTTTCATACCAGATAACACTCTTAAAAACCTAAAGCAACTATAAACAGGACGTTGCTTATTTAGCACCAATCCCTTGAACAGAAAATCTTAGTCCACTCCAAACTCTCGGCAAACTCTTTTAAAAAAACAAACAAAACAACAATAACAATAACCAAAAAAACACAATGAAAAAGTAATATTTGGTTGCGGGAAGGAGATTAGATAAACCTTTCCCAAAGATTCCCAAAATATATATTTTTGCAAGTCATTCTTTTTTTTAAGATTCTTTGCTTCCCATTTCCCTGAATTCAGCAGTTTCCTTTCGAGAGAGATGTACTGGCTGGGAAAACAGCCCTATCACACCTGAGAAGTCTCCCTTCCCCAAATCAGTGCGCAAAATCACTAACATGCTATAAAAGAGCTATTTGGTGGGGGGGGGGGGGAAATGGACATTTATCCAATCGCCCGTACAGAAGCGTCAATAGTAACAACTGAGTAAGACCCTGGAATGTGTACTAAGCGAATGAGGTTTGATACATGGAGGATTGACCAACTTTGGGGATGGATGTTATGCAAACATTTTTTTCCTCTTTTGTACAGTACATCATTAAGTATGAACAACCTGCAAGCTGTCAGTGCAAAAAAAAAAAAACAAACCTACAATTCCCACCCCAATTAAATACATATCAGTCAACAATAGGTCGGTGTTGATTGTCAAACACGGTTTTAAAGATCACAAAGACTCTTCCAGAAAAACCAGCCTGAATAAGCCAGACTCTCATTTTTAGAATATCTGTACATAGCCAAAAATATTTTAAATTACATACATACACACATGTATGTATGTATGTGCAGGTGTGTGTGTATATATACATATTTATACATTCCCAAAAATACTAGCAGCAACCAACTGCATAATGCAAGGCCTACAATTGCTCTTCCTGCTTTCAGCTGCAACTTCTCGACTGTACATCCCTGGTTAAAAAGAACGTTTTTCAGAATGCCTTGTTCACTTTTACATGGGTAGAATGTACATAATTTAAGTAAATTTACATATTGCACACAAGGAGCTCTCAGGGATCGGTGCAGTGTCCTCTGCTACCCTTGGCAGAAGCTCCTTTTTTTAAAGCAAAGTTATTCTATATATATATATATATATATGTAAGATGCAAATGGCAATTATTATTTATTTGAACTGGCCAGCCACGTGGCATTTCTGTTCAGGGCTGGCCGGCCCTACCCTTTGGCAGAATTCAGGAAGGTGCCAACCAAGGTTTGGGAGGCATAAGCTCTGCACCCAGAGAACCGACTTGGTGCTACCTAAACTAGTCTTTGAGCCTTTTGAGGTGCAGTCGGGAAGGAGGTGGCAACGGAACCACATTGCCACTGTGGTTGAAGAAAGATTCACCTCGGCAGTTGGGCTGACTTTGGTAGGCGGATTAAAAGAGGGCATCGTTTTGAGCATTACTTTAGGGGAGTACAATCTTTCCAGTGGAATTGAAGCGAATCGTTCCACCATTTAAGCCACTTGTAGAACTAAGGCCATGATGGCGAACCTATGGCACGCGTGCCACAGGTGGCAAATAGAGCCACTTGTGTGGGCAGGCGAGCCACAGCCAAATTTACCTGCACTGCTCACGCGCATGCCTTCCAGCTGATTTTCGAGCCGTTTGAGGCCATTTTCGCCCTCCTGGAGGCTTGAGGGAAGCCTCTGCAGCTTCAGGAGACCAAAAAACAGGCCTTCTGGAAATATCGGAAGTGCCAAAACGGGCCCGTGTCCAGCCTCCCAATGCATGTGGGGGGGGGGGCGAAACGGTGCTCATTGCATTGTGGGTGCTTTCGGCACACCACAACAAAAAGGTTTACCACCACTGCACTAAGGAATGTAGGTCATCCTTGACTTAACAACCATTTGTTTAGCAACTGTAGGGAGGGCTGACAAAATGACTTACAACCGGTCATGCAATCAAAATCGGCAACCGATATATATTTATGACAGCTGCAGGTGTCCCCACGTGATGGCCATTTGCGACCTTCCCAAGGGGTCTTCAATGGGGGATGTTGGTTTTGCTTCATGACCATGTGATTCATTTAATGACAGAAAAAGGACCGTTTGACTCATTTAACAACTGCATCACTTAGCAATAGAGGCTCTGCTCCCAATTGTGCTCATACATGGAGGACTGTATGAACCATAGTTAACCAAGTTAGCGCTGGCGTAACTTATTTGTCAGAGGCTGTATCTGGCTAGGGTCAATTTCATGTCTGGGGAAACTATATTTATAGTCCCAACCAGATACACACACACAAATCCTTCCTTGGAGTTTTTGTACTGGCCTTGAACGTAGTTGAAGGTAAAAGTTGTATCCTAAATGCATGAAAAGTATTGCATTTTTCAAACGATTGGATAAACCAATTGTTTATCAATTCCACGTAACATTTCAATGTACCTTAAAACGGCACCAAGAAACTGGTCTATTTGAATCTTAGGGACCCCCATTTCTGCGAATTCTGAACTCGCATCTTTTGGGTGCCCTTTTAACGATACAACCTCTCTTATATATCAAGTTACGAAGTAGATTTTTTTTTTTTCCTTGTTCTGTTAGCAAAACCTCCCCTCTATAATTCCCGGTCCCCAAGTTCACAGCAGGAAACCACAACAGACACCACAATTATTTTGAATACTCAAGATTACCATCCAGTTCAATCCCATTACTACATATATCCAGGACCAGATCCTGCCCGTTTCATGGGTTTATCTAATGAGCTGATCCAGTAGCAACTATGCTTAGATCATCCTCCAGGATAGGAACTCTCTGTTGTTATGTCTCAAGAGTCACAGACGGAAGCCCTTCCATCTAAGACGGTTGCTTTCCTCTGCCTCGGGATAGGACCGGCTCCATGTACAAACCTCCACAAAGCGAGAACACTTTCATTTGTTGGTTTGCACAAGGAACTCCGAATTGCTCCTTGCCCCTCCAAAAATACCAGTTAGGACGAAATATACAAAATATTCAAACCTTTGCAAATATTGATCATTGTAAGAGACTTGTGAAGTTTGAAAAGTTGATATTCTGATACGTAAGGGAGGGGGAAAAATGTGGGAGAGGAGAATAAACGTTTATAGAAAACAATCATTGTCCTGCAGGCAAAAGCCCAATCTGTCAACTAAAAAATATTCCTTTGGTCTTTTTAGTTGCCAGCAGAAAGGGAGTGGGGAAAAGCAATGCATTCCTTAAATGCCTCAGATAATCACCTTGGCAGCCCAAAGCTGTCGGCGTGCAGGAATATTACTGGAGAGCATGATTGATGACTCTTGGCTATGGATGCGTCCCATTGGAGAATATACATCCAGGGGGTGGGGAAAAGATCAGGGTCAAGGAGGAAATGAATGATGTATTTTAGAGTTGGCTGCACCCAGGTAACGCTGAGATGGTCACTCCTAATAAATCAATTTTTTTACTCTGAGAGATGCAGTTAGAGACATGATTTCAATGGGGGTGGATTTGTTAGAACACAATCGATGAAAGGAGGACTTAACAGTGACTTTTCTGAGAAATATTTATGAAAAAGAAAAGAAAAATGCGTGGAAGAGCTGACTCGTGAGATTTAAGGACCACGAAACTGCACATTCAATGTGCCCACCCAACCTGCCCATCTTTATGTTGTAGGTTCAACACCGTTGACTCTTAATTACCAAGAGGTGCTGATCATGGCTGAAAGACATCCTTACCCATAAAGTAGAGAGTTTCTCCAGTCTCTAACTAGACAATTGTTTTTGCTTGAGGTTTCTCAGTATGGCGAGATAGCGCAGCCAGTTGTTATCAACCATTCGTTCAGTAGCCATTCCCAGTTTGCAATGGCGCTGGAAAAAAAAAAGGTGACTAATGCCCATTTCCCACACTTACGACCATTGCAGCATGATCAAAATTCAGACACTTGGCAAATGGATTCATATTTATGACGGTGGCCGTATCCTGGGGTCACATGATCCCCTTTTGTGACCTTCTGACAAGCAAAGACAGTGGGGAAGCCAGATTCACTTAACAACTGAGTTACTAACTTAACAATAGCATTTCACTTAATTGTGGCAAGGAAGGTTGTAAAAAAAGGGAGCAGAACACACTGAACAATTGTCTCGCTTAGTAACAGAATTTTGGGGCTCAGTTGTGGTTGTAAGTCAAAGATTACCTGGACTTCTTTAGTGTGCAAACCAGGTTGCCTTGTGCAAAAATCTCTCTCCTTTTTTTTTTTTTTTTTTTGCATTCTGATTCCTTTTGTTCATTTCAAATATCAGTTTGATAACCCTGTCCTGGCCAGGCTAGAAAAATTAAATATACTGTTATGTTATGTAACCTTCTCTGTTTTGACCTGAACTTTTCTTCCACAGAAAAATAATTTTCTTTCCAGAGACATCCCTACAAGGGATGAGATCTTGCTTGATATATTAGAGTGCCCTTGATCCAAAATGGCTCAGAACAACATACACTCCAACAAAAATAAAAAGACTAACATTAAATGAAACCCACTTTGTTGCTAACAATTATGCAGAAGGCAGTGAAAACAAGTTCTCCCTCCTAGACCTTAATTCCAAATTTTAAATATCTATCTATCTATCTATCTATCTATCTATCTATCTATCTATCTATCTATCTATCTATCTGGCATTCAGCTTTGTTCATCAGGCTTCTGTATGGCAGATGAGATTCTGCTGAAACGTTGCTACAACTTTAAAAGCACCACTATTATGACGTGGGAAAATACCCGAACAAAGCTGAATGCCAGACATGTAAGTACCCGCGAAAACTTAAGAATATATATATATATATATATATATATATATATATATATATATATATATATATATATATATATGTATGTATATATATATATGTCTGGCATTCAGCTTTGTTCGGGTATTTTCCCACGTCATAATAGTGGTGCTTTTAAAGTGGTAGCAACGTTTCAGCAACTTTAAAAGCACCACTATTATGACGTGGGAAAATACCCGAACAAAGCTGAATGCCAGACATGTAAGTACCCGCGAAAACTTAAGAAAATATATATATATATTCTGGGGTTCTCGCGGGTATTTGTATGTGGATCTTTGGTTATTCGGGTTTTCTCCTGCGTAAAATTGGAAGTATCTTGGCGACGTTTCGGTGAAGTCTCATTCATCATCTTCAGGCTTGTGTCTTCAAAGCACAAAGCTGAAGACCAAGCCTGAAGATGATGAATGAGACTTCATCGAAACGTCGCCTAGATACTTCCAATTTTTACATGGGAGAAAACCCAAATAACCAAAGATCTATATCTATATATATCTATATATATCTATATCTATATATATATATATATACACATACATAAATACATACATAAAGATATACATTAAAAGTCAATGGCTTACATCAAAGAGACTTATCTGCTGGACAGAAGACTGAAGAGACAAATAATGAAAATAAGTTGGAATGCATTATATTTTTTCCACAATCCAAGCAGATGCTATATTTGCTATTTTTTTTCCTAGAAGTGCCATTTAGTGGCAGATATGCTTAAGTGTTATTTTTAAAGCCGTTTCCAGGGTTAGGAATAATTTTCTCCACCATCAATATTTTCTGGGTTTTTTTTTTTTAAAAAAAAAAAAAACTCTCGAGGAGGTGAGAGACGTGCTCCAGTTTTTAAGAAACCTTTTTTTCCCTGTCCTTCTGACCCCTCCCCCCCGCTTTTTGGCTTTATTCTTGGAGCAGAGTTTCTCTCCAGTTAAATCCGCCAGTTGGTCCATGAGTGAGAGGCAGGATGGGTGGATCGGTGAGTTGCCAAAGTCCGGTATCTCCAAGCTCTTCACAACAGCAGAAGCCCAAGTAAGGAATCTGAATTGAAGGGGGAAAAAAAACATCAGCAAAATATTTAACAGAATAATGAAGTTGGAAGGGACTTTGAAGGTCATCTAGTTCTTTGGTCACCCCCAAAGTCACCCCCAAAGCAATTAATCCAGGCTGCGTGGGAACACAAGGCTGCGCTGCCCACAGGGCCTGTGGGAACACAAGGCTTGTGTCACTTGCATTGCGAACAACACAAAGTAGTAAGGGGAGGGGGGAAAGGGCAGAGCGGGGGACTTGTCCCACTCACCCCATGCATGTGGCCTGGCCACTGAGCTGCTTCTTTCCGCTTCTTTCTTCTTCTGCTTTCAGCTGGACGCAAGGAAAGCAGCAAAAGTCTTTCTTTCTCTTCCCCAAACTCCGCCAGAAATGAGTCTTTGGGACCCTGCAAGGCATCCTGCCCCAAGAGGCTGCAAAGACTCATTTCTGGTGGAGTTTGGGGGAGAGAAAGAAAGACTTCTGCAGCTTCTGCTGCTTTCCTTGCATGAAGCCAAAAGTCTCTCTCTTTCTCTCTCCCCCTGAGAATGGAGCTGGAGACGGAATCCTGCGATCCCAAATAAAGAATGATTGAGCGGTAGGAAAACAGGGTGCGGAATTTTCCTGCAGACTTTTGGGGGATTTTCCCAGGGTCTCTGTCCATGAGATTTAAAATGATGAGCTTGGTGGTCCCTGAGGTCCAAAAAGTTGGTGACTCCTGTTCTAGTCCAATCAAGCAGGAGAGTCTATGCCATTTCTGACAAGTGGTTGTCCAATCTCTTCTTAAAAACCTTGAACAGAATGGATGTAAACTGAGGATTACCTTTAATCATTGGTCTCTAAATGGTCTCTAAACTTTCTATCATAACTTTTTATCCTCTTCTGAAACCTGGATTACTGCAGCCAGTTTTGGTCACCATACTACAAAAAAAGATGTTGAGACTTGGGAAAAGGGAAGAGAAGAGTAACTAAGATAATCAAAGGCCTTGGACACTAAACCATATGAAGAACGGCTGCAGGAGTTGGGTTTGGCTAGTCAAAAGAAGAATTGGGGTGACACAATAGCAGTATTCCAGTATTTGAGGGGCTGCCACAAAGAAGAGGGGGGGTCAAATTATTCTCCAAAGCACCAGAGGGCAGGAAAAGAAACAATGGTTGGAAACTAATCAAAGTGAGAAGCAACATGGAATTAAGGAGAAACTTTCTAACAGTGAGGACAATTAACCAGTGGAACAGCTTGCCTCCAGAAATCGTGGGGGCTCTATCACTGGAGGTTTTTAAGAAGAGACTGGACAGTCACTTGTCTGACTTAGTATAGGTTCTCCTGCTTGAGCAGGGAGCTGGACTAGAAGACCTCCAAGGTCCCTCTGAACTCTATTCTAAGTTATTCTATTGTAGCCAAGAAGTTGCATGCCAGTAACTGGATTTCAGCATGATTGGTCAAATAATATTATTTAGGTTGTGTTTGGAGAGGGGAGAGAATACCTTTTAGCCATGCACTTCCTCTACACAATCACAATTTTCTTTCAGGAGTGCAGAAGCAACACACATGTTGAAAATGCAAGTGCAAAAGAGAAGTGGATGCTGAAATAACCTTTTCGAAATGCTAAGTCTATCATGGGCAGTCAGGATTAATTGCTCTGCAAATGTGCATATATGTGCACAATTTCATGGGCCCCATCAACTGGTTGTCCAAATGAGATATGAGACAATCCCTTTCCAGCAATCTTCCCTGTTCACGTGGTTCTTGTGCTCAGACAATAAGCTTAGGGATCATGCCTGACTGAATAAAGCATGTTTGGACTCGGTAAGAAGATTTTCATCTGGGGACAAACAAAACCACATCTAAAGAGCTTTATCTTGTCAGCCTGTCAATCACCTTTCGGACCATCTGGACAAAATCCTTCGAATTCTGTGGTGACAGTCCTTGTAGCTGGCAAGTGCAGGCCTCCAGGGAGGATGCATGGGCAACAATCAAAATGTTATTCCCTGTAGTTAAAACAAGAACAACAACAACAAGAGATAAACACAGAATCATATAGATTTAAGTTTCCCAGGGATGAGCTCTCTGGGGCACAGAAGCAAAGCTTTGATGTGGGTTTGATGAGGCAGATAGGTTTTCTAGTTCAAAGTAGCTCCAAGTTGCTGTCCTTTTAAGATGAAGATAGTGAGAAGTTGAGAAAATAGAAAGCCACTACACACAGACAATGGTTTTGTGTCTACTTATAATCACTTTCTTCCTATCTTGATTTACCACAATCTCTGGTGGAATTTCCATTCTCTCCTTCCTTTATTCAACATAACCATTTTCATAAGGTGTTTTTCCAACCCAATGCATTGCAAGACAAGACAAGCCAACACAACCCAATGCAACCCAACACAACCCAACACAATGCAACTCAACCTAACACAACCCAATGCAACTCAATACAACCCAACCCAACCCAATGCAACCCAACACAACCCAACACAATGCAACTCAACCTAACACAACCCAATGCAACTCAATACAACCCAACACAACCCAATGCAACTCAACACAACCCAGCACAATGCAACTCAATACAACCCAACACAATGCAACCCAACATAACCCAATGCAACCTAACCCAATCCAATCCAACACAATGCAATCAAACCCAACACAATGCAAGGCAACCTAACTCAACCCAACCCAACCAACCCAACTCACTGTAGAGATAAGGTTTGAGGCATTTGAAATGGGGAAGACACCAGCTATCTAGTCATGAATGGATTAATTCTTTTGGCCAAAATTAAATGAGTTTAAATCAAGATCCACAGAGTCATTGGGAGGAGATTAAGCAACAATAAATTCTTGTGCATCTTTCCCCAAGAGTGCCTCTTTACATGGGACGGCCTTTCTTATTTTTTTCTTAAATTTGTACATAACAGAATAGAGAGCTCTGCTGTTTTTTAAGAGAGAAAGTCTGTTTACAATGTTCATGAGTTTCCTATCGTAAAGCAGGACGATGGTTTTCTCTTCTGCCTTGTCTTTACAATCCCACCCTACTGTATCTTGAGTGGCAGTGTTACATACACAGGTAGTCCTTGACTTATGATGGTTGCTAAGCGAATCTGTTTTCCCTGTTAAGTTTGCTTGCCAGTCGCAAAAAGGGATCACATAGCCTGGGGACACTGTGACCATCATAAATATGAGTCAGTTGTCAAGCATCTTGAATTTTGATTGTGTGACTGTGGGGATGTGGCAACGGTCGTAAGTATGAAAAATGGGTCGTAAGTTGCTTTTTTCAGTACCGTTGTAAATGGTCACTAAATGAACTGTCGTAAGTGAAGGACTACCTGACTCTCTTAATCTAATGTTACTGTTCTTCTCTTCACCAGGATGGAATTATACTTGCCTTTAGCTTTGCATTCACTTAGAATTTCCTTGGTGACCTGAAAACTTCTGCTGATGTAGGTTTCATAGGATTCGGAAATTCCTAATTTGTTCACGGCTAAATGAGGTCTGTGGAGGTTAAAATAAAAAGAAGAAGAAGAAAGAAGCAGAAAGCGAAAAATCCAAATATCGTAAGAAGGAAAAGCTCGGCTATCATTCTCTGTTCTTGTCTTTCTGCTTTTGGGGTTTTTTTCCCTTATTACTTTGCACTCCATTGACCTCCAAGAACTGGCTTTGTGAGATGGGCAGCCACAGGAATCAATCAAACTAAATACAAACAAATAAGAGAATAAAGGGACCGTGGAGGTCTTCTAGTCCAACCCCTTGCTCAACCAGGAAGCCCTATACCACTTCAGAGAAATGTTTGTCCAATCTCTTCTTAAAAACTCCCAGGGTTGGAGCATTCGCAACTCCTGGAAGCAAATGGTCCCACTGGTTAATTGTTCTAACTGTGGGTTGGTTCTCTCCTTGATTACTTTCTTGATTTGTCCTTCTTTTCATTAAATCAGACATATCCAAGGCCTGCAACTGTTGCTCCTACCTGTATGTTGTATCGACACTCAAATTGACTGCAGCTAAATCCATGGGTGGGATCCAGGCTGGCAGAGAATTCCCTGGTACCCATTTGGTCCATTCAAACAAGCCTGGCTCGACTCGAATCTTCAGGTTATTTTCTTGTTGCAAGCCTAATAATGAGAGAGAGAGAGGGAGGGAGGGAGGGAGAGGGAGTGGGAGAGAGAAGAAAGAAAGAGACATTGAGGGAGGAGAGAGAAAGAAGAAGGGAGGGAGGGAGGGAGGAAGGAAGGGAAGGAAAGAAGAAAAGAAAAAAGTGATTGAGAAAGGAGAGAGGGAAGGAGAGAGAGAGGAGGGAGGGAGGAAAGAGAAAGAAAGGAGAAAGAAAGAAAAGGGAGGGAAGGAAGGAAAGAGAAAGAAAGAGGGATGGAGGAAAGAAAGGGAAAGAAGGATGGAAAGAAAGAAAGAGGGAAGGAAAGAAAGAAAGGGATGGAGGAAAGAAAGGAAGGGTGGAAAGAAAAAGAAGGGGAAGGAAAGAAAGAAGGAAAAAAGAAAGGGAAGGAGGAAAGAAAGGATGGGAAAGAAAGAAAGAAAGAAAGAAAGAAAGAAAGAAAGAAAGAAAGAAAGAAAGAAAGAAAGAAAGAAAGAAAGAAAGAATAATATAAAAATTTAATTTGAGGCCAATGTTTCATGCCATTTGCAACTGTTTGCGTTTCCTTTCCGGTGAACAAATTTGGCCTCTTTGCTGTATGTTTTTATCAACTGCCTGTTATGTGTGCATAAAACACAATTCTGGCTGGGTTTAAACAATATATTTTACAGACCTGTAGGAACAAGCCCTCAAACTCATCACTAGGATGGACTCGGCCATGGGTATCCCTTAGGGAAGCCAACATCAACCCACCCAGTGACTTACCTTTCAGGATATGGTGTGCGGTCTGCACACACCGCAGCGATGGAGAGCAATAGATGTGGTGGATGACTGTGTTGCTTTCAAGGAGAGCCTCACCTGTATTGAGACACGGGTTCAAAGTAAAGGACACAGCAGGGTCTGCAACACACCAAGGGCCAAATTTCCTACCTTTTTTTAAGGTAGGGAAATTGTGATTCTCCAACCCTAAAAAGACCTTGAAGATGGATAAAAGTAAAAAAGAGAAATCTTCACTGTGCCCATAGGAGCCACGATGTTCTGGGACAGGCTATGGATATCATCTTTGGAACAGGTTGTCCTCAACTAACGAATGGTTACTGAGTCACCATTAGAAGTTTCGATGGAACTGGGAGGTACTTACAACCTGGATTATTATTTATACTGTAATACATTCTAGTTGCTGTTTGTTTGACTTTATAGAGAAGACATTTGGAAATTAGCTCATGCTGAGTTTGGCCAGAGAGAACATTTTGGCTCCTTTGCCAATCCTGATTTCAAAGTTGGACTTTGATCACATAAGCTACGGTCGGTCTTTATAAATTTGGGCAGATCATTTCCCCATTTTTGCATTTTTTTTTGAGAACAAACCCAACTATAAAACTGTGCCCTGCTAGGCAAGTAACCACATTCAGCCTCTAGATGGCAATTGTGCTGCAAAAAACGTTCCCATCCAACGGGGATTCCTTTTAAAAGCTTAGTTCAAGAGGTGATTTTGAGTGGTGTTATCACTCTGGAAAATGTGAGACTTGCAGTAGGGCATTGCAGAAGTCATTTTCATAGGTTCCTAGGGAGGGGGAAGAGATTGGATAGCATTCCGACGGTGACATTGTTTGACCTGAGTGACGCAATTGGCATCATTGGCACAAATGTTGTCAATTGGCAAAGCTGTAGCCAAACTGGGCCAGTGGCAAGCAAGGCAGCCCATGAGGAGGTGTGAAAAACGGGGGCTTTACTGTCGTTGTGCTATGGAGATGCCAACAGCTACAGGAGCATTGGTGAACGGATCACAAGGCACTGCAAGGATGAATGTGCCAGGGCCTTTAGATCGGGTTGTCCAACAGCATGGCTGGCTCAGGAATTATGGGAGTCAAAGTCCACAGGTCTTAAAGTTGCTAAGGTTGGACACTCTTGATTTAGACCAGTAGCCCCCACTCTCTTTCTAGCTTTGCGGAGTGATGGGGAGAGGAAATACTTCTGTGTGGGTGGCAGGTAGGTGTCATGTCCCTGGTGGAGACTGACTCTGAGGGAGAGGAGGAGCAGCCACAGGGAGTGGAAGTGTGGCTCCGGAGGTTGTGGAGGAGGCTGGGGAAGGGCAGAGGCCATCTGGGCAGTCAGAGGAGGACCCAGGCCCATCCCCTCTCCATCCTAGGGCATGCAAGGAGGAGAGGATAAGGGAGAGAATGGGTTCTTCGGGAGGAGAGGGCCTTGATCCTCTCCATGGGCTGCAGCTGTGACAACTGAATAAGAGGACGGACATGCGTACAGGCAACTGCTGGAAACAAAGCATGGAAATATCTCTAGTTTATGGTTCCCCTCTGAGTTCAGCATCCTTCCCAGTGTGTGATCTGATATCTGTAGACATCTTCAAGCCCTTATCTTGCCTGGTTTGTGTTGTTTTTTTTTACTCTTTATAATTTATAGGCATTTTTAGTTTAAATGGCATTTCCTCCTTCTTGTAACTCCACGTGTGGGAGTTTTTTGTCTTCAGTCAAGGATATTTGGAGTTTGGAAGCAAAGTAAAGGAATAAAAGGGGCTTTACTTGTTTTTTGTGACTGTGTTTATTTTGTATCCCCCCCCCGGGTCATCACAGCAGGCATACTTGCCCGCACAGCTCCATTGGCACGATCAGCAGGCACTCGGACAATTGCAGCTTCATGCATGTGCACAAGTGCCCACCACTCACGCAAATGGAGCTGCGTATGCATGCTTGCCTGCTGCTTGTGTGGCCCAGTTCCAAACAGGGCACGGCCCAGGGTTGGGGGACCTCTGCTTTAGACCAGAGGTGTCCAACTTCATTTCATTGAGGGCCGCTACAGGGCTGTGGTTGATCTGGGGTGGGTGGCTGGGTGGCTGTGGCTGACTGGGTGGGCATGGCCAGCTAGAGGCCACTCCCCAAAATTGATGGCATGTTTCCTCTATGCACTGGGCACAGCGGGCCAAAGCGGTGCGGGTCAGCCTCCCACATTTTCTAGGGCGGCTCCGAGGGCTGGATCCAGTGGTGGGATTCAAAATTTTATACTACCGGTTCTGTGGGCGTGTCTTGGTGGGCGTGATGTGGCTTGGTGGGCATGTCCTTCTCCATCTCCCTGGTGGCTACAGCTGTTTCTTGTTTTGCTCCTCCCGTAAACAGTGGTGGGATTCAAAAAAAATTACTACTGGTTCAGTGGGTGTGGCTTGGTGGGTGTGGCAGGGGAAGGATACACTGCAAAATTCCCCACTCCCTCTCCACCCCACAAACCTGCTTTCCAGCTCCGTTCTCCTGTGCAGGGCAACCAAAGAAAAATCAGCAGGGACTCAATGAGAGGCAGAAAATAGATTGGGGCAGGGCCAGTCAGAGGTGATATTGGCCAGTTCTCCCAACCACTCCAAATTTCCGCTACTCGTTCTCCAGAACTGGTCAGAACTGGCTGAATACCACCTCTGGCTGGATCTCACATTGTGGGCTGGATGTGGCTCACAGGCCTTGTGTTTGACACCCCTGCCATAGACAAAGAGCTTGTAAAGACAACATAATACCTTTTCAATGTGCCTCCTTCCTGCCCCAACCCCCAAGCAGGCAAACTCACCCACAAGCCGGGCTTGTGTGCATCCCAACACTGTGATGGGAGCATCCTTTTCGTACTCCCTAAAGCCACCACTCCGTTGAGGCAAGTTGTGAGGCATATTCAGATTTGTGCGGATGTATCTTCCTGTTCAGAGAAAGAGAACAGTGTTGGATAAAGAGATTCCCCAAGGATGAAAGTCAAGCTCAACTCCTGGTAGCATCTGTGACGCTTTCTTGGGTCCGTTAGAGAAAGGGTTTGCCTCCAATTGAGTTCTGGGGGATGAAGTGGTGATGGGATTGACCTTGAGTGTATACAGCCGGAGAAGCTGATGTCCTCTCCTTCTAAAATATTATTTGGTTTGTCCTTGGTGTTCTTTTGGGATCAGCCAAAGTTGGCCAAGGGTTGCCACCTCTTGTACATTAATGGGATGGCCTGGCCATTTTGGGATCGGTACCATGGTTTTTCAAGGTGACACTATGCAATGTTCATGGGAGAGATTTAGAAGTGAATTGGCTTTGTTGTCTTCCAGGCTGTTTTTTTAATTTCTAAGTTTGGCCTCAGTTCTAAACCACTTCCAGGCTCAGATAAGGTCTGTCTGTCTGTCTATCTGTCTGTCTATCTAATCTATCATCAATCTCTTCCTCATCATCTCTATCTATCTATGTATCCTCCCTCCTTCCCTCCCTCTCTCTCTCTCCATCCATGGACAACAAATCAAGCAGTAAACAATAACACAATCAAGGAACTACCAACTCAAACAAATAAGCTAACAAGTAAACAACAGCCCAACGAACCATCAAGAACATCTCACCAACACTGACAGTATAAGATAAGTATAAGATAAGATGGTAGCAGTCTTCCAATATTTGAGGGGCTGCCACAGAGAGGAGAAAAGGGTCAAGCTATTGTCTAAAGCGCCTGTAGGCCAGACAAGGAATCATGGATGGAAACTGAAGAAGGAGAGATTCAACCTAGAAATAAGGAGAAACTTTCTGACAGGGAGAGCAATCAACCAAGGGAACAGAAGTTGCGGGAGCGCCATCACTTGAGACTTTCAAGAAGAGATTGGACTGCCATCTATCAGAAATGATGTCGGGTCTCCTGCTTGGGCACTAGATGACCTTTAAGGTCCCATCCAACTCTGATTATCTGTTATCAGTTAAGACACGGTATGTAGACAGAGAGCAAACCCCACCCCCTTCCAGAACTGATGAAGTTACCCAATTAGGTAATAAAATGTCTGCAAGAGGCTCCCATGGCATCTGTCTGTCTGTCTAGAAAGTTCCAGAATCTCAGAAATCACCACACGTTTTTTCTTTCAGGTCTTTGGACCTACACACTCTCTTCCTTCTCATTTGCTTTTGTTCCCACCTACTTCCCATCATTTTCCAAATCAGGTGAATCCCCATTATTGAACTCCAAATTGGCTACCTGTAAATACAGAGGAATGAACAGGTTCATCATGTAGTAGAATGGAGAGAAACTCACCTTTGGTATCAAAACATTGTGAGAGCCAGTATTTTCCAAACACAACATCCATTCTTTCTCCGTGACGACAAACAAAAAGGCATCTTTTCTGGGGTCCAGGTGTGTTGGCAATCCTTAAGGGCTGACCACGAGAAGAAAGTAGGACTTAAAAACTACCTTGGCTTGAGTTCTCTACTCCCGGCAGTCAAAGCCGGGAGGCAGGTAGAAGGAGACTCACAAGTGTGAACTTTCCCTACCTGCATACTCTGACAGAAAATTGTGAAAGGCCCTGTTTCTCCTGGTCCTTGATCTTCCTGGGCTCTTCGATCCATCACCCCATCAGTGAACATTACGAGAGACGAGGAAATAGTGGCATTCATAATAGAATATGACCTAGACCCAATGCAGAAAACAAAAATATGGCTAACAAGAGCCTCGGTGGCACAGTGGTGAGAGTACAGTACTACAGGCTACTTCTTCTGACTGCCGGTTGCCTGCAGTTTGGCAGTTCAAATTTCATCAGGCTCAAGGTTGACTCAACCCTCCATCCTTCTGAGGTTATTAAAATGGGGACCCAGATTGTTGGGGGCAAGAGGATGACTCTGTAAAACCACTTAGGGTTGTAAATCACTGTAAAGCAGTACATAAGTCTAAGTGCTATTGCTATCTTTCTTCCTTCCTTCCTTCCTTCCTTCCTTCCTTCCTTCCTTCCTTCCTTCCTTCCTTCCTTCCTTCCTTCCTTCCTTCCTTCCTTCCTTCCTCCCTCCCTCCCTCCCTCCCTCCCTCCCTCCCTCCCCTTCCCTTCCCTTCCCTTCCCTTCCCAGTGGTTAGAATGCAGTATTGCAGACTAACTCTACCCACAGCAGCAGTTCGTTCCTGACAGGCTCAAGGTTGACTCAGCCTTCCGTCCTTCCAAGGTCAGTAAAATGGGGACCCAGATTCCTGGGGGCAATAGGCTGACTCTGTAAAACTGCTTAGAGATGGCTGTAAAGCAATGTAAAGCGGTATATAAGTCTAAGTGCTATTGCTGTTGTGGAGAATATAACTCTTTACGTATAGAATGCTCCCAAAGGGTCCTGTACCTGGTACTAGCTGGCCTCCACCAATTCTTATGGTAAAAAGAAAGTTAAACTAATGTTTTCCAAAGATGCAGGAAGATACATGGGTTGGTTTTGTAACACAATTATATGAAGATCAGACAGCTTATGTCACCTCCCTAGGGCCATGGCTGTCTACCACTGAGGATTATAACTGACCTGGTTTCCAAATGTCAGCTCTCTTATGAAAGATATTATTAAAATCTGGAGCAAATCACTTTTGCAACCTGTCTCACAAGGAAGAGATTATACTGTTCCTTTCCAAAATGCCAGCCATTTGAGAGGAAGAACAAAGCACAAAGATGAGAGCTACTTTATTTGAGGAACTGCCACAGAGAGGAGGGGGTCAAGCTATTTTCCAAGGTACCTGAAGGCTAGACAAGGAATAATGGACGGAAACTGATTGAGATTCAACCTAGGAATTTTCTGAAAGGGAGACCAATCAACCCATGGAACAGAAGTTTCCTTCAGAAGTTGTGGGAGCTGCATCGCTGGAAGCTTTCAAGAAGAGGCTGGACTGCCATCTGTCAGAAATGGTGTTGGGTCTCCTGTTTGGGCTGGGGGTTGGACTAGATGACTTACAAGATCCCTTCCAACTCTATTAATCTGTATCTGTACTTTCTCCCAGGAAGTCTGGACAATGTCCAAAAATTACTCCAAATTATAGCCATTAAATGAGATGTAGACTGAGAGGTTGATGTTTTAATATCCAAGAGAGATCAGTTCTTCTCCATCAGTACTTCATCTTGACCTTTTTACAAACATGTATCTACCCACAGGTTCATCTTGACCTTCTATCAGCATACTTCTATCCCCAAGTTCATCTTGAATTTCTCCCAAGGTATGCCTTCCAAACTGTTTCACAGACCCATCCACAAGAAAAGTTCTTATTACTCCTTCTGCACAGGATTAGGGTTATTTCCCCAATGAAAATACTGGAAAACATGGAGCTACTCACCCATGGTAAACCCAAGTGCCACATTCATCGGCTTTGGTGATATAATTCTCTGGCAACAATCCTGAGCATCCCGTGGCAAATGAAGTACCATAAATCCATCCTTCGCTAGTTGTGATTTGTTCCACGGGAGACATGAAGATGAAATCTCCCGGCACGAGTTCAAGCTCGTCATCATTCTGTGGGGTGTAGGGGTAGATGACTTGCAGGGTCTGGAAGAGAGAAAAGAAGAAGAAATTGAGCCCTGACGGGTAAATATTTTGCTTTAGGCTCCCTTCTCCAGTCCTTCAGAAGATGTGAACCATGGGTGGAAACTAAGAAACAATGGATGGAAACTACCCAAGGAGAGAAGCAACCGAAAGCCAAGGAGAAATGTCCTAATGGTGAGAACAATCAACCAACCTTGCCTTCAGAAATTGTGAGTGCTCTACCACTGGAACCTTTCAAAGAGACTGGACAACCATTCGTCTGAAATGGGATAATCTCCTGCTGGACCAACAGATCTCCAAGATCCCTTCCAATTCTATTATTCTATGTTCTATTCTACTTTTCCCCTAACCATGGATTATTAATATAATAATATTCCTACTTCACTTCTTCATCATCTTTTAACGACCCCATAATCCCTTACAGAGTGAAGTCTGGGCAATCGAATGGAGCTAGCCAAGCGTTTTACTGGCTGGATGCCCTTCCTGTTGCCAATGAGGAGTTTTGTTCAGCAGATATATTCTCAGTGTGCCCAGAGAGAAAAATATCCTCCTCTACCTAGGATCGAACTCACAGCCTCCTGATGGTGAGGCGAGAGCTCCACTTCTAGGCCACCAAACCACTCTTTTGTTCCTACTTCACTACTTTTGCAGTATTTGAATTCTGAGAATCCACCACAGAATTCTAAGACTGTTGACAAGACTGGGAAGTGAAGACTCTTGACCCAACTGAGAAGCCAAGAAGCCAACCCAGAATAAGTCACAAATCACTTCTATAATACCGCCAAGGAAGCACCACCGACCTAGTGAGTCAACCCTGATTTCAGAACATCTTCCTAGTTTTTAGAAATTTCTTCAAGTCCAACTTACCTCATGATTGGCAAATCTAATGTCACGAGAGAAGATGGCAGCTACCCAGTCACAGCCCAGTTTGACATCAATGCTCTGAGCCAACTTCTCGAGGGTGGGCAAGTGGCTGGCTTGGAAGTGGTAAGCCAGAGTCACATGGAGTTGCTTCTTGTGAGGTTCCACATGCACATCTACAAGAAGGGAAATGATGGTCAATGGCACATCATTGAGAACAGCAGGAAGTCCGATGGATCCAGCATTTCGTTTTGCGTTATGGATGACCAGATGTTACCAGAACTTACTAAGCTGAAAATGAATATAAAATATCTCTTTTTGGTAGCATTATTGAAAGAGGAACCACTCAATGCTATCATGGATTTCCCCCCATTTTCCTTCTCAATCTAATATAAAGGTAAAGGTTCCCCTCGCACGTACATGTTAGTCGTTCCTGGCTTTAGGGAACAGTGCTCATCTCCATTACAAAGCCAAAGAGCCAGCGTTGTCCGAAGACGTCTCCATGTTCATGTGGCCAGCATGACTAAATGCTGAAGGTGCATGGAACGCTGTTACCTTCCCACCAAAGGGGTCCCTATTTTTCTACTTGCAATTTTTTTACATGCTTTCAAACTGCTAGGTTGGCAGAAGCTGGGACAAGGAACGGGAGCTCACTCCATCACACGGCGCTAGGGATTCGAACCGCGGAACTGCTGACCTATCTGATCGACAGGCTCAGTGTCTTAGCCACTGAACCACTGCATTCCCTCAATCAAATATACACTAAGACAAAATTGAACAGTTGGCTTACAACCAACTTACAACCGTTTTTAACGGCCCTTCAAAGTTACAAAGTTACTGTAAAAAAGTGACCTATGATGGGTCCTCGCATTTACGATTGCCACAGCATCCTCACAGTCACATGTTCAAAATTCAGGTACCCGGCAACTGACATTAATTTATGATGGTTGCAGTGCCCCCAAAGTCATGTGATCTCTGTACAACCTTCCTAGCTGGTTTCTGAGAAGCCAACTCAGTGTGGGAAGCCAAATTCGCTTAATGACTGTGTGATTCACTTAACAACTACAGGGATTGACTGAACAGCCGTGGCTGGAAAGGTCGTAAAATCAGGGGCATTTCAACAACTGCCTTGTTTGACTATAGAAATTCTGTTCCTGAGTTTTGGCTGTGAGTTGAGAACTACCTGTAATTCAGCTGCCTGAGAAGCTATGTTTACTTTAATTCTCCCGCTTGGGTGGGGGGTTGGACTAGATGACCTATAAGATCCCTTCCAACTCTGATTATCTGTTATCTGAAAAGAAGGGGTAGAGGTGACATGATAGCAGTCTTCCAATATCTCAGGGGCTGCCCCAGAGAAGAGGGAGTCAAGCTATTCTCCAAAGCCTCTGAAGGTAGGAGGAGAAGCAGTGGGTAGAAACTCATCAAGGAAAGCAGTAACCTAGAACAATGGAACATCTTGCCTTCAGAAGTTGTGGAGATTTTAAAGAAGAGATTGGACAACCATTTCTCTGAAATAGCAATAGCACTTAGAGTTATATAGTGCTTCAGAATCCTCTCTAAGCAGTTTACAGAGTCAGCCTCTTGTCCCCAACAATCTGGTTCCTCATTTTACCAACCTTGGAAGGAGGAAGGCTGAGTAAACCTTGAGCCAGTCAGGATCAAATTGCTGGCAGTTGGCAGAATTTGTCTGCAATACTGCATTCTAGCGACTGCATCAACAAGGAAGGAAGGAAGGAAGGAAGGAAGGAAGGAAGGAAGGAAGGAAGGAAGGAAGGAAGGAAGGACTAGCAATAGCTCTTAGACTTAAAAAACACTTCACAGTACTTTACAGTCCACTCTAAGCGGTTTACAGTGTCAGCCTATTTGCCCCCAACAATCTGAGTCCTCATTTTACCCACCGCGGAAGGATCTTTCCAAGGCCAACTCTTCCTTGGATTCCTCAAGATCCTTTGTCAAAAGCAAACTGGCTTTGAGGAGGCATCCAGGAAAGCATGTCTACCTGAGGTCATGGAAAGCCATTTCAAAGGCACCAGCGTATATCATTTAAGTAGGTTGTCAGGTTCCGGTGATTGCCCTAATTAAATCATGAGCCTCCAGCCAAGCTTCAGAAGAATTCAAAAGATTTATTAGGAGCCACATGCCAGCATTAACTGAAATGAAACCAACTCTGGCATATGTAATTTACAGTCACCTGTGACCCTGTTTCCCCCTCCCCTCTGGATGTATCATAAATTAGATTCTCTAAGGAAGCACATCCACTGGCTGGATGTCATCAATCACATTCTCCAATGAAGGATTTTCCCAGGCAGAAAATCCGGTAGCCTAGCTACAATCTTTTAAAGATAAGGCTGGAATGTACTTCTGGTTTTAAACTGCCCTACTGCTCCTTCTGATTCCACCCCTCCTCCCCATTGTTTATGGCCACTTGAAAACATGCATAGAAATGTTTTACGAGTTGACACAGGGTTTAAATGGGAAGGGTCGTTCTGTTATTCTGCTCCATGCTCACCAGTTTTAGCGGTGACTTCCGCCGCAAAGTCCGCCCCGAATTTCTTCAGGATCTCCGCACAATCCTCCTTAACGAAGAGACCAATGAAGTTTGATGAGGTATAGAGTTCCAGAGGCAAAGGAACTGGGAACTTGCACCTCCACCGGGTCACTGTAGCCAGCAATGCTTCACAGAGGGCATCCACCTTGCTGTCTTCACACTGCAAGACATCCCAGTGGTGGGATTCAAAAAATTTTTTTTACTACTGGTTCTGTGGGTGTGGCTTGGTGGGCGTGGCAGGGGAAGGATGCTGTAAAATTCCCTCCCCATCCCACTAACCTGCTTTCCAGCTCCCTGTGCAGGGCAACCAAAAGAGACCCAGCCGATCAGCTGGGACTCAATGGGAAGCAGAGAAGAGATGGGGGTCAGAGGTGGGATTTGCCGGTTCTCCGAACTACTCAAATTTTTGGCTACCAGGTCTCCAGAACTGGTCAGAACCGGCTGAATGCCACCTCTGGATGCAGGACCTCAAAAGTTGTGTTAGCCAATTCAGGAGAAAATCTGGGTGTTCCGCTCTAGACTCACCATGAAGAACTGGCAGAGTGTGATATGGGGGAAGATGTTGTGGGCTTTGTTTTTTCCACACAACTGTTTCGACTGCTGCCAGAAGTCAGTCAGCTTCCGCGCTAAGGGGCCAGTGGGACGTAAGTAGAGGACGTATTCTCGAGGAAGCGGATCATCAAGGAAGGGATCACAGACGTGGGAAAAGAGCCTGTCATGAAAAAACAGAGGGGATGGATGGTCCTTTCAGATCCATGGAACAAATCTAGATTAATACGGGCACCGCAAGAGGATGCTGTTTCTATTACCTGCCTTTTTTTTTTTTTTTTTAACAATAATTTGGAATCTGGTCCCATCAAGGTTCAGGGTGTTGTGAGAAAATGCCAGCCAGACTGAAAGGAGGAGTCAGGGAAGACCCTTGGCAACTTTAAGATGGATGGACTTCAACTCCCAGAATTCTCCAGCTCACAATACTGGCTAGGGAATTCTGGGAATTAGCACCTCTTAAAATGTTAAAAGGACGTGGTGGTTCAGTGGCTAAGACACTGAGCTTGTCGATCAGATAGGTCAGCAATTCCGCGGTTCGAATCCCTAGCGCCGTGTAATGGAGGGAGCTCCCATTCCTTGTCCCAGCTTCTGCCAACCTAGCAGTTCGAAAGCATGTTAAAAAAAATGCAAGTAGAAAAATAGGGACCCCTTTGGTGGGAAGGAAACAGCGTTCCATGCGCCTTTGGCGTTTAGTCATGCCGGCCACATGACCACGGAGATGTCTTTGGACAGAGCTGGCTCCTCTTTGGCTTTGAAATGGAGATGAGCGTCACCCGCTCGAGCTGGAAACGATTAGCACATATGTGTGAGGGGAACCTTTACCTTTACCTAAAATGTTTCACTTGGGCTCCTGCTGGTCAGGTTGCCAAATTTGAAAAACACTGCTCTGGTAGAACCTTTTTTCCTCATATTTATTTTATTTACATATTAGGATTTTTTTAAAATATCCCTATCATCAAGAAAAGCTCTTGGATGGTCCTTTGAGTCTAAAGACCAGGCCAGGAGGTGTTGAGTTCTGAGCAGAATATATAATAATATGTAATGCAAGTAGATTTGGACAGCAAATGGTGTTCCAGCCTAGGGGAAGTTATAAAACTTGCTCTTATTTTTTTTATCTGTGAGATGCCAGAGAGATAATTGCTTCAGATGTAGCTACAGATCAATGCCAGAGGACCATGTCTGCCTACACAAGGGAAAATTTCCAGGGCCAAGGGAAATTTTTCTTATTTCCCACAATACTGGCAATGTTTGAGATTTCATAATATATGAATTCATACGCACCAGTCACAAGCTGCTTGCACACTTCGACCTCCCGTTGATGCCAAAGCTTTCTGCCTGCAGAAAAACAAAGAAAGAGAGACATGAGTTATAGATTCTGGTCAGAACACGCTAGATGGCAGTCAAGACACACATCCTTCTCTCAAGAAGGAAGGCAAATTCAGTATATGTTTAATTGAGTTTAGTTTATTGTCATTGTACCTCGTACAATGAAATTAAATGCCATCTTCAGTGTGTATTATAACTATAAAAATAAAAACACAAACATGTATTCTTCGCATTCTATGCCATTAAATTGAAAACCCCTGATATCGCATTAATATTGCATTATACAGTAGAATTCAAAAGAGCTACTGCCCTGGGATAGAAGCTGTTTTTCAGCCTATTTGTCCTTGTTTTTATTATTATCCTGTACTGTCTTCCTGATGGTAAAAGTTCAAAAAAAGGGGGTGCCCAGGATGAGATGGACCTTTGAGGATGTTTTGAACTTTCTTAAAGCAGTGGGAGCTATAAAGCTCTTCCAAAGAGGGGAGAGGGCAACCCATGATCCTCTGGGCAATGATGTTCACCCTTTGGAGTGCTTTCCTATCTGCCCCTGTGCAATTGGCAAACCAGACACGGGTGCAGTAAGTTAAGATACTCTCTATGGTACAACAGTTCATGGATAATGTCATTGGGACCAGAGATTTAGTCTTCAAGCTAGCGCTGTAGCCCACCCTCAGGGAACTTCTCTCTCTCATCAGAATGTGTGAAAGAGAAGTTCTAATGAAAGGCAAGTTGTCTGAGGATTGGCTCCAGCATGAATCCAAAAGTTCAGAAGGCTTTTGGACTTGTTGTCCCAGTGATTGACCCAGATTGGATCCAGTGGTGGGATTCAATTTTTTTTACTACTGGTTCTTTGGGCGTGGCTTGGTAGGTGTGGCAGGAGAAGGATACTGTAACATCTCCATTCCCTTCCCACCCCACTAACCTGCTTTCCAGCTCCATTCTCCTGTGCAGGGCAACTAAAGAAGACCCAGCCAATCAGCTGGGACTCAGGAAGCAGAGAACAGATGGGGTTGGCAGGGCCAGTCAGAGGTAGCATTTGCCAGTTCTCCAAACTACTCAAAATTTCTCCAGAACTGGTCAGAACCTGCTGAATACGACCTCTGATTGGATCCTACAACATTCTTCTTTTCTTTATTTAAAGAAAAGGGAGAAGTTTAGGGAAAACTTTGCTGCTACAGAGGTTCTTCTGCACTGCCCTTCTTCCATGCCAAAAAATAAAAATAAAAATATTGGATTGTCCATCTGAATCCAAGTGGATGCTTTTATTCATGAAAAGTGGAGGGCTTTCTTTTGAACACTCTATCCATCTTTCCCTGGAGAATAATTCCTCTTTGCTAAGGGAGGAAGGAACACCAAAGAGAGATGAGGCATCAGAGTCTCCATGGAGATGGGGTATTGTTTTATTTTATTTTCAAAGAATGAAAAAATCAAACCACTGGGTCCTTAAATAAATAATGGAAGACCTTGTGTTTCACATTTCGCGTTTGTGAGTATGCAAGGTGTGTTTAATAGATTTCCTACTGAGAGGAGGGCAAGTTTGTAGCTTAGGGTTGAACTGTGGGGTCCTTGGTGCTCTCTGAACTAGGTTACCTAATTGAATCACATTTGCAAAAAAAAAAATAATAACAATCAATCAATCAACAATCAAACTCAGAGGGCACCAAAGAGTCCTCATTTTTAATACAAAATTATAACGCTTAATGTTATTGATTGAATGGCCGATTAAGAAGTATGGAATATAAAATAAATGTAACTCCCTCCCTACAATGTCAAGAAGGAAGAAGAAGATTGACAACCAATTCTTGTTTCCACCAAAACTTTTCATCCTCCTGGTTTGTCTCCTCCTCTTTCCACATCTCCTGATTAATAATAAAGCACCCCTGACATATTCTAGCATGTGACTTTTCGTCTGTGGCTCTGAGCATCTTTTACATTAAAGATTCATGTCTGCTAAAGATCTTCCTGGCTTGGATTTAGCTGAGAAATGTCTGCACTCAAAGCAATGGAGATGGAGATGGAGTCAGAGGTAGGGGACAGGTTAACAGGATAACGGAAGGGGCCTTGGAGGTCTTTTAGTCCAAGCCCTCTACCAATTCAGATAAATATCCAGTCTCTTCTTTAAAACCCCCAGTGATGGAGCACCCACGATTTCGGGAGGCAAGTCTTTCCACTGGTTAATGGTTATCATGCTGATAATAGAATACAGAATACAGAATAACAGAGTTGCAAGGGACCTTGTAGGTCATCTAGTCCAACCTCCCACCCAAGCAGGAGACCCTAACCATTTCTGATAAATGGCAGTCCAGTCTCTTCCTGAAAGCCTCCAGTGGTGAAGCTCCCACATCTTCTAAAGGCAACTTCTGCTCCATCAGTTAATTGCTCTCCCTGTCAGAAAATTCCTCCTTATTTCCAGGTTGAATCTCTCCTTGTTCACTTTCCATCCATTATTCCTTGTCTGGCCTTCGGATGCTTTGGAGAAAAGCTTGACCTCCTTCCTCCTCTCTGTAGCAGCCCCTCAAATATTGGAGCACTGCTCTCATGTCTCCCCTGATCCTTCTCAGGATATTCCCTCTTCCATTTCCCAGATGGGCAAACTGAGAACTATTTGGACTGGGCACTCTATCCACTCTCCAAATTGTTGACACACTCCACTGAAAAATAGGGAGTGATAGGGCTAGACAATTTGGCATATAGCCATACTCCTTACCGACACAGATTTCCCATATTTTTAGACATGAAATTTTCCAATACCCACATCATTTAGCCATCAGCCAGCTTTGTTTGGGAAATCCAAGCCAGCATCACTTGAATCAGGTTGACATTAAGGCCCTCGGCCATTTCCAGAGAGGTGGACTTCAACTTCTTCATGCTATAGAAGTTTTTCAGTTGGGAAAAAAAAAAACCATTACCTTCCCATGGGTTCCATCAAAGGATGCCCATTAAATGAAAGAAGCATGTCAATATATCTGTGGCATAATGGTAGCCTTCCATTTACTTGAAATGAAGTGAACGTGATGGGATATGAAGCATTGCTTTACCAAAAGACTCCGTATCCTCTCTGAATATTTTTGGCACAACTGTTTTTACCAGAATGGTTCTTCATCTATTAGAACATCTCCTTTGGAAACATCTCTTTTCTCTGACATTCATAATACAGGTAGTATTTCTATGACTTACGACCACTATTGAATCCAAAATGGCTGCTAAGTGAAACATTTAAAATCCAGTTTATTATAGTCCGAGACCAGAGACCTGAACAAATAAAAACACTCAATGAATATCCAGTTAAAAATTCTAGGACAAAATAATAAACAACAGATAAAATCAACATTAAAATCATAATTTGGCATCCAGTTGGTCAGTTACATGTGGCCGGATTACACTATAACATCAATCCATAAACTGAGGCCCAGTGGTGGGATTCAAAATTGATTTACCTCCAGTTCAATGGATGTGGCTTGGTGGGCGTGATTTCCCTAACGCCAGCTGAGAGGGATAAAGAAGAGAAAAGTGCAGGGACTTTTCCCTCCTTTTTCCTCTCAGCTGATTGTCCATGGTGTTTTTCCTCCTATCAGCTGATCGTTGGCCTTTTTTTTTATCTACCAGTTTGACCGAGCCGGTCCGAGCCGGTAGCATACTACTGCTAGCGAGGCCCATAGTCAATAAATACTAAAATGCAAAAATAAAATAATAACATAAAAAGTGAAGCATTTGTCAACATTTGCCCTGTTTTGCTTCCTTTTTTTTTTGCCACAGTTGTTAAGTGAAACACTTGACCCCGGGACACTGCAACCATCATAAATAGGAGTCATTTGCTAAGCGTCTGAATTTTGATTGTGTGACTTTGCAGATGCTGCAACGATCAAAAGTGTGAAAAAATGATTATAAAGTCAGAGGTGGTATTCAGCAGGTTCTGAGCAGTCCTGGAGAACTGGTAGCGGAAATTTGGAGTAGTTCGGAGAACCGGCAAATACCACCTCTAACTGGCCCCGCCCCCATCTATTCTCTGCCTCCCGAGTCCCAGCTGATTGGCTGGGTCTTCTTTGGTTGCCCTGCACAGGAGGACAGAGCTGGAAAGCAGGTTAGTGGGGTGGGGAGCAAATGGGGGTTTTGCAGCATCCTTCCCTTGCCATGCCCACCAAGCCACATGCACAGAACCGGTAGTAAATTTATTTGAATCCCACCACTGTTATAAGTCCCTTTTTTCTGTGCCATCATTTTGAACAGTCACTAAATCAACTGTTGTAAGTCAAGGGCTACCTGTGAGATGGTTCTGACTCAATATCTTCTCTGAATATTTTTACCAGGATGGCAGGGCTGCCAACTCTCACGCAATCAGCGTGAGACTCACGCAATTCAATCAATTTTGACTGTCTCACTCTGATAAACAAAATCTCACGCTAAACCCCCAAAATCATGGAATGTACAAAAATATCCCTACATTCTCTGATTATATTCCGAATATTCCCCTTAGCTTAGGAGAAGGATGAGCTCCCAGCGCCGCCCCGCCCTGCCCAGCCACCCCGCCCTGCCCTGCCCAGCCACCCCACCGCGCCTCTTTTCCCGCCTTAATCCTTCTGCCGGCGTCCCGTAACTGTGTGCATGATGCCGATCATTAGCAAATCGCTTCAGGAAAGCGAAGAGCATGAGGCTTCTTCCCACCCGGGGCGCTCGCAGCCACTTTGCCCTGCCCTCTCCCTCTCTGCAATGTCCTCTGGGACAAGCCAGCTGCCCTTTCCAAAGAAGGACACGAGGGGGCTGGCAAAGCCTCTTTTGCGGGCAACAGCCTCGGCCAGTAATAACAATGGTAAGCAAAGCCAACGGAGTGGCTTCCATTTAACCACCAAAGATGTTTCTTTATTTTCTCTGGCTGGATTTCTGACCCAGGGGAGAAAGACCATTTAAAAAAGCAAAAAGGACAGAAAGAACACCAAGAAAGAATGGGACAACCCCCCCCCCAAAAAAAGAGATCCAACACAACTCTGAATAAAATTATTATTATTTTAAATTTTATTATTGTTATAATTATTATTACCACCCCTTTACACGCCTTATGCTCTCTTTTAGCTGATCCAAAAGAGTCTTCCCAAACCAGCAAGGCGAGAAGCGCGCCAGGCTGATCTATAAAGGGGCTGGGCAGCTTTTTTGCAAAATACTTAATAGAAAGGTTGGAGGACTGACAGGATTACATCTCTGGCAGTGGATGAAGGAATCACTTTTTCCTCTTTCTCCTTTGAGTTTAAATCTTAGGTCTCCATGCACCAGATCAACAGGACTGTACTACATTATTATCATATTTTCAAACCCTTAGATAAGGACTCAATAAGGACTTTTTTTGATGCCAGTAGGCTTCTCAGCCCCAAATTGGGATAGCCCTGACTCAACTAGAACATATTCTAATCTTAACACAATTTACCATCCAAAGAGCAGTAAGACCATTAAGTTCAGAATCTAAACTTACCCAATAAATATTGTATGGCCGCACAGCAGGCCGCCACACCAGAAACCCGCTAAATTATTAGAGTTGATAGTTCATCTGTGATGAAGTGTAGTATTTAACCTGTGGCATTCAACTACTATTCCAGAGTTTCCTTGTGAATCAAGAGCTGCACTTGCTGTATTTTTTAGTCTCTACCAGGGCTTTGTTTTGGTTCTATAGCTTCTATGATGAAAGCTAGGGCTAAGCTTCAGAATACAGTAGATGAGTTTTACAGTTAACAATATGTATATTTATATGAAGCACTCATTATTCGATTAAATGTTTAGTTTATACATGTCTGAAATTATGAACCCCTATTTCAGTCAACAAGTTAGTATATAATTAAAGACTGAGACTATAGCATTTGATATTGGCATGTAGTATGGTATTTGATACAGAAAGAAGAATACCCATTGATGTATTTGCATTATCTCTATAGTTGTTTCGGGTTTTTTGTCTTTTTGTTGCACATTGAATTCATCCTATAGTGGTCTATAGTACATCACTAAGCTAATAAAGTCAGTTGAGGTAGAATACTGCAGTTACAAGTCAGGAACTTCAATTATTCATGGTCAGTGAACTGCATTATTAATATCTTACAAATCCGGTTCAAGTACATTGGTGCTGCTTGCATGTATGTATGTATGTATATGTCCAAATCATGACTAAAGTATGCATCAGATTGCACCATTTAAAATGTAAAATTGTCAAAGCTCCCTACCGTGGAAGGGGGGACACCCCCCCTTCCACACCATCCCCCCCTCGGTCGCTCCGCTCCCTCGCAGTGTCTCACTCTGAACTATCACTCAAGGTTGGCAGCCCTGGGATGGTACTTTGTCCATTAGAACATGTGTTTTTGGAAAGGTGCTTTCTTTGACATCTTTAATGAGGTGATTGGACTGCTGCAGAATGCATTGACGTGCCCTTTCATTGATGTTGGGTTGGTAGCCTTGCAATGGAGTCTACTCAACTCTTTGCTTGATGTCTGATACTAAAAAGACATGCCGGAAGCCAACAGCAGAAAGCCATGAGCTTAGAAATTCTCCTGAAGAAAGGTTACCTCACAGCCCATTTTCCACAAGTCCTTTTTGGTTTTCTCATAAAACAGTCATTTCATGAGAAGGATGTGCCCACTCGCAACACCACCTCCCCCACAGCATGCTGAATTTTAGCCTCTACATAAGACAAAATTGCACACAGACAATTGGCACAATCACAGTTGGGGTGAGGAGTGATGTGCACATCGTGGATTGCACAAGCAGAGATCTCCAGAACCCTTGAAACTGAAGGGACATCACGAGGCCAAGGAGGAAGTGGAAGTGCAAATGAATGGAAAGCATTTTTTACACCAAGATTTGGGAAGACATTTCCTCTTCCCATTGGCACGACTCGGCCTTTGGGTTTGTTCGAGAGGAAGGGTGGCAAAGAAACAAATCCATAACTTTTCAATGGTTTAGGGAAAAGGAAGCAAACAAGCAGAACAACAACAAAAATAAAATAAAATAAAGCATAATATCCGCCAGGGAAATAACTACCAGCAGAGATAAGTTATGAGTTGAAAATGGTTGGGTAGGAGTTGTCTCAAAGGTGCTTTTTCAAACAACAAATAGAGGTTTTTCTTTCTTTCTTTGAGAACGTTTCGCTTCTCATCCGAGAAGCTTCTTCAGTTCTGAAGATCCGAAGAACTTCAGGTCTTCAATTCTGAAGAATTTCACTTTTGAACATCTGAAGAAGCCTCTAGGATGAGACGCAAAACATTCTCAAAGAAAAAACGATGTCCAGTTGCCTTTTGAAAAAAGCACCCTGGGGATAACCATGACCTGAAAGATTTGAGAATCTCCACAGATGTTGGGTTGAGTTGTGAGTTTGCAAGCTCTCCGATGTGTGGCTCACGATGCCTGAGCTGGACATGGAATAAGATGATAAAGAACGGAAGAGGAGGAGTAAAAGCAAGGTCAGAATCTAAGTCTGTCTGAGTAACATGACCTCTGATGGACTTGAAGGCCTGCCAGGAAAGAGCTGGGAATCTTCTGTCCATCTGCTCCCTGGCACTCTCTTTGAAATGAAACCAACGGATGAACAAAAAGAGAGAGAGAGAGAGACAGGGGTCTCAGAAGAACAAAAAGCAGTGTGGATCGGAGAAACATTGGCAGGGATCAGTGGAAAATGTCTGTGGTTCATTCTTGCTTTCAAAAGGCTTTTGCTGTGGTGAAAGTTTGCGGTCTAGAGAAGGAAAAGGAGATGTTCTAGGGAGGAAAATCACCAGACGTTTGGCTCCGAGCAGAGCCCAGAGGCTGCTGCAGGATTCGAGGGGGCCTGGAAACGTGCAATCGATTAGCCCAGCCAGGGAGAACAAGACCTGCCCTCTTCCCACTCACCCATTCCCAATTGCAAGATGCAAAGGGTTGCAAACCACATGGCTTCCATGTGCTTCCTTTGCCCGGGATTGCGCCTTCAAAGGCGGCAGCAATACATCCCAAGAGAAGGAGGTGCAGAGCGAATGCCTCCATATAACACTGACCCCAGCTGGCATTCTTCCTGAGGACATGAAAGCAGATCCCAACTGTGGAATGTAGGGGAGACCCTCCCCCCCCCACATTTAAAAAAACCAGAAATATATGGCAACTGGGAGGGGAGGGGGGCAAACAGGAGGCAGATGAGTCTGAGAGGGAACCCATCTGGAAGTAGCAGCCCTAGGAAAGGAAATGCTTGTCATGTGGATTTGAGTGCCACCAATTTCTCATGGTCTTCTGCACGATCAGAAGGAGATAGGACATCTTTCCACCCACTTTCAACATGAATGGGGACAGCCCCCACCACCAGATCGACGTAGTCCAGGACGCACGATTATAATTGAGCCGAATATTTCCATTGCTCAGCCAGAGGGTTGCTCAGTGAATTGTGCCTCATTTTTCTTGCTACAGTTGCTAAGGGAATCACAGCAGTCATAAAGTGAATCTGGATTCGCTCCTCCCCATTGAAACTGCATGTTGGAAACCAGCCGGGAAAGTTACAAGGGGTGATTGCATGGCCCCGGGAGGGTGCAACCGTCGTAAATATAATACCAGTGGCCGAGGATCTAAATTTTGATCCTGTGACCATGGGGAATGCTGAAGCGGTTGTAAGTGCGCAAACTGATCATAAATCTTTTTTTTCCCCAGTGCTGTTGTAAGTCTCTACAGAATAGTTGAAAGTCAAGGATTACCTGTAAAGAACTGTGGTGGCGCAGTGGTTAGAATGCAGTATTGCAGGCTAACTCTCCTGACTGTCACCAGTTTGATTCTGACTGGCTCAAGGTTGACTCAGTCTTCTAGCCTTCTGAGGTCAGTAAAATGAGGACCCAGATTATTGGGGGTGAGAGGTTGACTCTGTAAGCTGCTTAGAGAGGGTTGGAAAGCACTGTGAAGCGGTATATAAATCTAAGTGCTATTGGTAAGTGGGAAGGGAGGGAGGAAAGAAGGAAGGAAGAGTTGTGGTGACACAGTGGTCAGAATGCATTATTGCAGGCTAACTCTGCCCACTCCCAGCAGTTCAATTCTTACTGGCTCAAGGTTAATTCAGTCTTCCATCCTTCTGAGGTGGGTAAAATAAGGACCCAGATTGTTGGGGGCAAGAGGCTGACTCTGTAAACTGCTTAGAGAGGGCTGTAAAAGCACTGTGAAGCTGTATATAAGTCTAAGGGCTATTGCTATTGCTACAATGGTGCTGAAAATGTGACTCGAACATTTTTCACACTTATGACCACTGCAGCATCCCCTCAGTCATGTGATTGACATTAGGATGCTTGACAACTGGTTCCTATCTATGAGCTAACATGACTGGAGGAGGAATTGTGGGAGTTGAAGTCTTCAAGCCTTAAACTTCCAAGTTTGACGACTCCTGGGTTAGACAAATCAGAAGAACAAAACTGCCCTGGATGTTTGCAGAAATTTATTGCTTGGGCCAAAGGGGCGAAATTGCACCCAACAAGTTGGCTTCAAAGGCTGCCTATCAACCTGTTGCTGAGACTATTTTTAATCAGTTTAGCAAATCTTTATAGTGGTCTCCAGGGAATACTGATAAAAATATACCCAGACGTTGGCTGCTTCAGATCCACCAGGTCCCTCATCCATGTTACTGAAAAGATGAAGCTGGGTAAGAAGAGAGAGAAAAGGGGAAGTGTTTGGCCTCTTGAGGAAGTATCCAGTTCTAAGAAACAAGGAAGGAAGACGATTGTACATCACAGTTCCAAATTAAGACAGGCCTTCTTCCCATTCATTCAGGAAGCTCTCGGCTATTTTAAGATTCTTGTGCTCATTTTCCTCCAAAGGGCTTGTTTAGTTTCTTTGGCTTGTTCTCCCAACAATTGTAACTGCGTGAGGGACCTTGGAGTCTTAGTGGATGATGACTTGAATATGAGCCACTGCTGGGTGCAGTAGCAGCCAAACAAGCTAATACAATCCTGGTGTGATGATCCAGGGTGGGATACAAAACAAACACAGTCACAGAAAACAGGTGAAGCCCCTTTTATTCCTTCACTTTGCTTCCAAGCTCTGAATATTCTTGACGGAAGACAAAAAACTCCCACACAAACAGTTACAAGAAGAAGGAAAAAAGCAACACAAACCAGGTAAGATAAGGGCTGGAGGACGTCCACAGATAACACACACTGGGAAGGATGCCAAACTCAGAGAGGAACCATAAACTAGAGATATTTCTGTGCTTGTTTCCAGCGCTTGCCTGTATGCATGTCCGTCCTCTTTTTCAGTTGTCACAGCTGCAGCTGTTGAAGAAGATCAAGGCCCTCTCCTCCCGAGTAGACCATGTTTCTCCCTTATCCTCTCCTCCCTGCTTGCCCCAGGATGGATAGGGGATGGGCCTAGTACTGCTTTATAAAGTCCTAGTAAGACCATACCTGGAATATTGCAACCAATTTTGGTCACCGTGCTACAAAAAAAGATGTTGAGACTTTGATATTCAGTCTTTAGTTCATCCACAAGCGATGCCATCCTGAAAAGAGAAACTTTCCCCAAAACAACCACCCAAGTATTTTAAATCAAAAATAATTCAAAAAAAGTTCCAAAAGTTAATATTTTCTTCCTTCTTCTATTTCTCTTTCAGGGGTTACTGTTTAATCAAAGAGGTCCAATTACCATATATCTTTCTTTGAGATTCTAGGCAATCTCCTCCTTTTTCCACTTCTGCTCCAATTTTTTTCCTCTCCCTTCCCACTTGCAACATCAATTTTTAAATGATCAGAAATCCATACCTCTAATAAGGGTTTCCCAATTTCTTAAATTTTTAAGTCCAATGTCCAAGAACTCTTTGGTCCCTTAACTTCAACTTTCAGAATAGTTCACCTTCAGTGCCCAAACAAATTTCAAATCTTCATCTGCTGTTTCCATGGGGTGGGAGAGTGAAGGAAAAAAAAGTTCCTTTTAACAGCTTCTCCGCCGCTTTCGATCTTCTTAGGGATACAATGTATCCTCCAGCAATTCAGACAGCTCAGTTCCAGCGAATTTAAAAGATGTTGATTGACCCAGCTCAGCCAGCACTTTCACTTTTCTTGCTTCCTCCAGCACAATCTTACCCGGTTGCAGGCTTCTTCGTGGCGGCCATTGCTGACCGCCGCTCCACCACCTTGGGAAAAAGGAGTTTTTCCAGACGAGGAGGGGGTCTGCGACACCCCCAATCCCCTGTCCGGCTCCCCTTTCTCTTCGGCTGTCCCTACAGGGCAGCCATATCCCCCTGACCCATTTGGATCGGGGGTACCTCGGCGGCAAGCGCAGCAGGAATCGCGAACGGTCGTGAATTCCTGCTGCCACCGAAGCCACATGGAACCGGAAACCCCCAAGATGTTGAGACTTTGGATCAAGTGCAGAGAAGAGCAACTAAGATGATCAAAGGCCTGGAGACCAATCCATATGAAGTACGGCTGCAGGATTTGGGTTTGGCTAGTCTAAAGAAAAGATGAATTAGGGGTGACATGATAGCAGTATTCCAGTATTTAAGGGACTGCCACAAAGAAGAGGGGGGTCAAATTATTCTCCAAAGCACTGGAGGGCAGGAAAAGAAACAATGGTTGAAAACTAATCAAAGAGAGAAGCAATCTGGAATTAAGGACAATTAACAGTGAGGACAATTAACCAGTGGAACAGAAGTTGCCTTCAGAAGTTCTGGTGCTCCATCACTGGAGGTTTTTAAGAAGAATCTAGACCCGTGGTGGCGAACCTATGGCACAGGTGCCACAGGCAGCACGCAGAACCATTTGTGCCGGCATGTGAGCTGCAGGCAAACTTACCTCACTCTCCATGCGCATGCCTCACAGCTGCTTTTCTGCTTGTTTGAGGCCTTTTTCAGCCTCCCAGGGGCTTGAAAAAAGCCACTGCAGGCTTTGCAAGCCAAATAATAGGCCTGTTTCATCACTTCTGGTAATATGAGAATTGTACTCCAACTTTTCTGGGCTACTCCAGATGATGGAAGGCTAAAACAACACCATTCATTTGACCAAGCAGTGTTCCAGAAGTGCCAGTCTCATTGTGTTGAAGTCCACAAATCTTAAGGTTGCCAAGATTGGGCCCCCCTTCTTTAGAACAAGGGTGGACCAAGATGTCATAAGACTGATATCAAGGCTGCAGAATCTTCTGAACCCTGGGTCAAGTTAGGAAGAGGCTGAGTGGAGAAATGTAGAACTTGTGCATAGTTCCATTTCTGGAAATTTCACAAAACCGCAACCATGTCTTCACAGCCTGTCTTCACGTTTTGATGAATTGTGTTTTTAAGGAATCTGTTGACTTGTGACAATAAGCCCAGGATCCTAGCCAATTTCCTTCAGATGGGCATTTTATGGCTTTAAAAAAAAAAGTCTGTTTGTACTTTTCTTAAAAAGCAAAAGAAAGAGAAACATCTAACAAGCCAGAAAAAAAAAAAAAAACCCGACCTGGCAGATTGACTAACGATTTGCAGAATGTAGATTAAATAGCTGTGACAGCACAGAATGCAGATTAACAGATTTCAGATTAAAAAGGCACAAACGACTCTGAAAAATAAAGGAAAGAAACATTTTGGATTGGGCAGCCTTGTTTGTCACTTATTTTTGATCGTGTCGCTCTTCCAAACTGCATGCTTGAGTTAGTTGACCATGGAACTGAAGCAGGACAACCAACTATGAATTTGTAATTCATAGCAACAACAGAGACGGGTCAGTTGTCAGGCATGGATTTTTGCACAGACTCAATCCTCAGATGCATAATATGCACTGTTTCATAAAAGGAAATGTAAGGAAGAGAGCGAGGATGTTAACTTGGCTGGTAATGAACCATCTGCAGGAAAGTAATCAAGCTCAGAGAACACCAAAAACGCAACGGAGGTGCTATAAATTTTGGATTTTATCTTACATTTGGCAGTTGAAGCAGTTGAATGGAAGGAGGGGAAAAAAAGCTCATTCAGAAGACACTCCGCATTGTCTCTTTAACAAGATTAACAAGCATCTCGGGCAACAATCACATCTATTCTTTAGACCATATTAAATCTGTTTGGCCACACAGATGCTAAAGGGGAAGAATTTGAGATGTTAATCCCAGCTAATTGCTCTCAAAATGGTCTAACTGGCAATTGTAGCCTGGTGGACATCTATCTTAGTATGTTCCATTCAGCACTGCCATATTCTCAATGTAAGACTGAACCTTAAAATATGACTTCCAGTAGAACCTGTGCTCATTTTTGGGAGGAATTTAAACTGCCCCCCCCCCCTAAAGATATCTTCTCATGGGCTGGATTTCAGCATCCCAGATTATCTCCTTGGATAGGCTGTTCATAAATTCAGTCAGGTGAAAATGAAAGTAAGAACCTCAGAAGAGATCTAAAGGTGGATCCAGTCAAGGGTCCACTTAACTCAAAATTGGCTGCCACCAAATGTGGTGGATACAAAATTTGGGCCATGGAACACATTTCCTTCGACACAGAACTGTAAACAACACGTAACATGAGGTAGGTTGGGTTGAGAAAAAGCCGTTAGTCTTAAGTCCCATCTAATGGGATTCCATAGCTGAGGATGACTTCATCTTGCGGCTCAATAGATGCTATCTTACCCCTATTTGTGGATTTCCTTAGCTTAAAGTGATGAATGAGTCCAGCTTTTCCTTATATTTACAGGCCAAGTAAGACTACTATCAATAGACTATTTATAGTTCAGGATCGAACTGCTGTGCCCTTAGTGAACTGTGAGTTTTGTGGCTTTCTTGCAGATGTCTCATTACCCAAAGAGGTAACATCTTCAATGCATCGATAAGAATTCTATCTTCCAGTAAGGTAAAAGTAAAGGTTCCCCTCACACATGCGTGCTAGTCGTTTCCAGCTCTAGGGGGTGGTGTTCATCTCCATTGCAAAGCCATTGCAAAGAGCCATTGCTGTCCGAAGACCTCTCTGTGGTCATGTGGATGGCATAACTAAACGCCTTTGAAGGCACACGGAACACTATGACCTTCCCACCAAAGGGGTCCCTATTTTTCTACTTGCATTTTTTACATGCTTTCGAACTGCTAGGTTGGCAGAAGCTTCCATTCTTTCCTAATCTCATTCTATTCCATTCCATTCTATTCTATTCTATTCCATTCTATCCTATCCTATCCTATAACATCAAAGATCCAATACCCGAAACAACCATATGCCTGCTCTTCTTCGAAATCATTTTAAGTGCCATCATTAAGAGAAAGCGGAATATGAAGGAACTAATTGCATCTCCATTGCTATTACCCTCCACAAATAACTAGCAAGCAGGATTCCAGAGGAGAGACTCTGAAATTTCATGACTATTAACTCAATTTCAAAAAAAAAAAAAAAATGCTCCCCACAAATGCGGATGAAGTTTGAAAAACCCACTGCAAGGGAAAGCAATAACATTCTCATTAGAGAGACTCCAGGAAGGAAATGGCTTAGGAGCCAAGTCTCCAGAGAAAAACAAATGTTTTCCAGAACTGCCCCCTCCCTTTTGGGGGGGGAGGGGGAAGGGGAAAGGAGGGAAGAGGCTCTTCAAGACATTTCTAACCTGCAAAAAAGACACAATCCCATTCCCACCAGATGCAGTTATTTGTGCGTCGTTGCGTGTCCTTCACAAGCCCCTTCTGGAGAGCTTCAAACTATGTGGACGGGTATGGAAGAGGCAAGGAGTAAAGAATCCCTTTGCAGCAGAAGTTTGAAGGAGAAACACTGAAGCAACAGTCTGGGCAGCAGTCCACCTCCCCCTCACAGCTGGAAATAGCTCAGTTTAAACAATTTAGCCTCTGTTACAATAGGATAGGATATAGAGTAGAGTAGAGTAGAATAGGATAGGATACAATATAGCAGGGGTTTTCAAACTTGACAACTTTAAGACTTGTGGACTTCAACTCCCAGAATTCCTCCTCCAATCATGTTAGCTCAGGAATTCTGGGAGTTGAAATCTGCAAGTCTTAAACTTGCCAAGTTTGAAAACCCTTGGAATATAGGGTAGAGTATATAGGGTAGGGTAGAGTAGGGTAGGGCAGAGCAGAGCAGAACATAATAGAATGTAGAGTAGAATGTGGAGTGGAGAGTGGAGTGGAGTGGAGCGGAATGGGATGGGATGGGATAGGATAGGATAGGATAGGATAGGATAGGATAGGATAGGATAGGATAGAAATGAAATGAAATGAAATGAAATGAAATGAAATGAAATGAAATGAAATGAAATAGGAGTAGGGTAGAGTGGAGTGGAATGGAGTGGAGTGGAATAGAATAGAATAGAATAGAATAGAATAGAATAGAATAGAATAGAATAGAATAGAATAGAATAGAATAGAAAAGAAAACAGAACAGGACAGGACAGAATAGAATCTCTTTTTCATAAAATACAGAAATTTTGGGAAGATGGAATTCTTATTTATGCACTGATAATATCTAGTTGATAATGAAATATCTGCAAGAAAACAAGCAAGCTCAGGGAGTATCAAGGATTCCTCGTCTCCACTCTGAGCTACAAATATTCTCTTCTGTTGATAGAATTCTTACTTGGCCATTAGCTGTAGGGAAAATTGGGACTCGTTCATCAGTTTAAACTGGTTTGTTGGAATGGCATTGACCACAGTCTTTGCAATAAAGTCAGAACCATATTAATAAATCAACTTATTGTCTGTCTCAGATGTGAATCTCTTTTCTGTGAATGAGTATATATAATTTGATTTATACAAGAGGTCCTTCTGTGATGGGAATTTGGTGCAGCTTATGTGTGTGTGTGTGTGTGTTGTGTGAGTGTGCGTGTGTGTGTGTTTTAAAATGGATAATGGCTGCCCAACAATTGTGGCTCACAATAATAATAAAATCATAAATAATAAGAACAAAAATTAAGAAAAGCCTACTACACCACTGCAACAAAAATCTAGAAGGATCAGGCTCCCAATCCATCAACTGCATCCATTCACTTATATGCAGTCCCGGACTTCAATCTTATTTCAGCACAATTCTTGGGAGAAACATCGATTCTTTACCACTTTTCAGAAAGCTAAGAGGATGGACACCCAGCAGATTTCAAGGGAAGGATGTTCCGCAAGGCAAACATAGCTTTATGCCTTGCGAACCATGTTTTATGGCTTAGCACAATGCCTAATTGCAAGCCATGGTTAACAACATCTTAGCACCATGCGCAAAGCCAACCCGTGGACCATTAGAGAGCCTTTGCTGCCTGCATATGCACACGTCTGTACAGTAACAAGAATTGAGAGGTGCAAAACCGCCTTGCAATTCTTGTTATGGTGCCCACCAAGGTCTTCCTTCAGCCCCACACCAAATCGCCAAGATCATGTGAAGTGTTAATACAACTTTATAAGGCCTTTGTAAGGCCATACTTGGAATACTGCATCCATGATATCAAAAAGATGTTGGGATTCTAGAATGGGTCTTCAAACTTGACAGCTTTAAGACATGTGGACTTCAACTCCCAGAATTCCTCCTCCAGTCATGTTAGCTCAGGAATTCTGGGAGTTGAACTCCACAAGTCTTAAACTTGCCAAGTTGGAAGACCCTTGCTCTAGAAAGAGTGCAGAGAAGAGGCACAAGGAGGATTAGGGGATTGGAGGCTAAAACATATAAAGAACGGTTTCTGGAATTAGATATGTCTAGTTTGATGAAAAGAAGGACTAAGGGTGACATGATAGCTGTGTTCTGATATCTCAGGGGCTGCCACAAAGAAGAAGGAGTCAAGATATTCTCCAAAGCACCTGAAGGCAGGACAAGAAGCAACGGATGGAAATTTAGCAAGGAAAGAAGCAACGTAGAACTAAGGAGAGATTTTCTGACAGTGAAAACAATTAGCCAGTGGAACAACTTGCTTCCAGAAGTTGTGAATGCTCCAACACTGGAGGTTTTTAAGAAGATGCTGTTATTATTATCATCATCATCATTATTATAAATGCAGGCCTTTTCTGCAGTGGGCCAAAGCCATCTGAGCCAATTGTCATCCCCATCTGTTAACAGGAATTGCATTCTCAGCCAAGGCAGTGGCAGCCCAATCTTTTAAAGACCATTTTCCCCTCGCTGATAAACAAACAGCACAGAAGGACTAATTATAGCCTCTTTTCCTTCAGGCTGGCAATTACCAATGACACAAAATAACCTCCACTCACAAGCAGCGGCTGCTGGAGCTCATTATCAAGAGGCTGAAAGAGGTGCTTTCTTTTTCTTTTTCCTTTTTTTTCATTACCGCATCAGCCAAAAATACATTAAAATATATCTAATCTATCCATCTCCAAATCGAGGCTGACCCTTTAACAATTGCCAGTCATCCCTTCTGCAAGATGAAAGAAATGTGGATTTGCAGGGTCTGGGCGAAATTATGCTCTTTCCCAACATGCCATGCTAGATTCCATAACTGGGGGGAAGGGATGGAAACTGATCGAGTAGAGATTCAACCTAGAAATAAAGAGGAATTTTCCGATTGTGAGAACCATCAACTGACGGAACCAGAGGTGGTATTCAGCCGGTTCAAACCGGTTCTGGCGTACTGGTTAGCAGAAAATTTGACCAGTTCAGAGAACTGGTAAATACCACCTCTGATCGGCCCCACCCACTCACCTCTGCCCTTTCCCATCCTATATTCCACTGATTTTTAACTCAGCTGATTTGCATGGCAGAAATGCGCAGAACTGGTAGCATTCAAATTGGAATCCCACCACTGGATGGAACAAAAATTGCCTTCAGAAGTTGTGGGAGCTTCATCCCTGAACGCTTCGAAGAAGAGATTGGACTGCCATCTGTCAGAAATGGTGTAGGGCCTCCTGCTTGGGTGGTGGGGTTAGACTAGATGACCAACAAGGTCCCTTCCAACTCTGTTAATCTGTTACTTGGGATTTATTTTTTAGCACAAGAGTTTTAAAAAATGACTTTTGAGGATTTGGTGGATATTCTGCAGAGCTCTCCTAAGGACCATGTTCTCTGATATCCTGTAATCGAGGTAGTCGCTTGACTAGGGAATTCTGGGAGTTGAAGTCCACAAATCTTGAAGTTGCCAAGGTTGGACATTCCTGACGAAGGCCGTTCCTTATGGTATAAGAACTGGCCCTCTCTACCCACTCCAAAGCAAAGTGGAAGTTATTTAATTGCCGTTCACCATCTTGCCTTCCCCGCAATCTGTCTATTTTCTTTCTTTCCTTCTTTCTCTTCCTCTTCGCCTCCCACGTTGTTCACACAGCCCTTGGCTTATCTGCATAGTCAATTAACTGCTAGGCAAAGCCGGATATCAATGCCAAATCTCAATAATCTGCATCAGAAATGCTACTAATCTGGTCATGTCCCGAAAAATTACATCAATCAAATGAGTCTCAAACTCTAAACATGGCCCAAGGTATTAAGGCAAACTCTCAGGGGAAGAATCTACTTCTTGCCGTACACAACTCTGTCACAGCAAGAAACATTACAAGGATTTATCTGCAGCATTAAGCATCATAAATGAGAATACAGTGTAGATGTTCAATTAGATCTTAGTTAATCTCACAAAAACTTAGTTGGGTTCTACTTAAACTGGGAAACCTCTAGGCTATAAACTTGAGAGTCAAATGTTGAAAAAAAAATCTGAGACAAAGACAACTAACTTTTTGACTCTGATTATTCAAAATCCTCCAATGAAGTTATCTGGAGTCAACCTTGATTTGAAAAAGCTTTAACAAAGATGGAGATCACAGCCTAAACCTCACTCAACTTTCACTGTCATATATTTGCATCTGTAAGGTAAAGGTAAAGGTTCCCCTGGCACATCTGTGCTAGTTGTTTCTGGCTCTAGGGGGTGGTGTTTATCTCTGTCACAAAGCCGAAGAGCCAGCATTGTCTGAAGATATCTCCATGGTCATGTGGCCGACATGACTAAATGCCTTTGAAGGCACATGGAATGCTGTTTCCTTCCCACCAAAGTGGTCCCTATTTTTTACTTGCATTTTTTACATGCTTTTGAACTGCTTGGTTGGCAGAAGCTGGGACAAGTAACAGGAGCTCACTCCGTTATACGGTGCTAGGGATTCGAACCACTGAACTGCCGACCTTTCTGGTCAACAAGCTCAGCATCCTCAGCCACTGAGCCACCCTTTCATCTGTAGCACCTACCTATTTATACTGCATCTGCTAACAATTACTCAAAACCACCAGGAGGAAATGCCCCTAGTCCTTCTCTTCATTTATGAGTGATATATGGAGGCATTCTTATCAATTTCTTCCCTTCCTTATCAGTGTAAGAGAAATCAAACCAGGAGCTCAAGACTCATTTTTGAAGAACAGCGCATTGGCTGCAGATTTTCCTGAACTGCATTGGCTGAACTCAGCGAACTTCTGTGAAACCATGAGCAGAACTGCAGCAGAGAAAAGCAAAATTGCACCCAAAAATGAAAACAAAATAGAATTGCCTTTCTAAGCATCAAAGTTGGCATTGGCCCATTAAAATTCTTCTTTCCATTGATACATTGCACTAGAGAATGGTTGGTTGAACAAACCTACTTCCCTAAGGTGCACTAAGCCATTTCTTGGTTGTTTGAGTGTTGATTTAATATGGGGAATGCCTTCCATGTCAAATATTTACAATGGGGTTTGGCTGCCATGCAAATCCATCATTTCCCCTACTCATTAATTAGCAAAAGGGCCCATGGTCAGTTCAGTGAATCATGTATTTCTTGGACATATATTGGCTACCTATCTCACACAATGACTTTGGGTGGCTCACAACAATCCATCAAAAATGGCTAAAAACGGAACTTCCGGTTTGCATGGCTTCAGGGCAGCAGGAATTCGCGACAGCTCGCGATTCCTGCTGTGCTAGCCGTCGAGGTACCCCCGATCCAGATGGGTCAGGGGGATATGGCTGCCCTGTAGGGACAGCTGAAGACAGAGGGGAGTCGGAAAGGGAGGTGGGGGCATCGCAGACCCCCCCTTTCTCCGGGAAAACCCCTTTTTCCCAAGGCGGTGGAGCGGCGGTCAGCAATGGCCGCCACGAAGAAGCCAGCAACCGGGTAAGAACTGTGCTGGAGGAAGTGTGAAGAGTGAAAGTTCTGTCTGAGCCGGGTCAAGTAACACCTTTTAAATTGCCTGGAATTGAGCTGTTTGTTGCTGGAGGATACATTGTATCCCTAAGAAGAGCGAAAAGCGGCGGAGAAGCTGTTAAAGGGAATTTTTTTTTTTTTTTTACTCTCCCACCCCACGGAAAAAGCAGAAATATTTGGATATATTAGACATTGAAAGTGGATTGTTTTGAAAGCTAAGATAAGAGACAAAGGGATTTTTGGACATTGAAAAATGTGAGAAATTGGAAAATCTCTGCTGGAGGTATGGATTTTTGATTATTAAAATTCTCATTGCAAGTGGGAAGGGAGAAAAAAAAAAATTGGAGCAGAAGCTGAAAAAGGAGGAGATTGATTAGAACGTCTTTGTGGATCCCAAAAGAAGATATATGGTAATTGGACCTCTTTGATTAAAAATTAATTCAGAAAGAGAAAGAGAAGAAGGAAGAAAAGTATTAACTTTTGGAACTTTTTTTCTTTTTTTTAATTGCTTTTGATTGTCTTTGATTAAAAATTCTTGTGGTTGTTTTGGAAAAAGTTTCCCTTTTCATAATGGCATCGTCTGTGGATGAACTAGAGATTGAATATCAAAAATATAAAAAAGAAGATACTTTGGGCGCTTTGTTTCAATTTTTAGAAATGGCGTTATGTTCCTTTGAAAAGTTGATTACGCAGCAGAAGGACTGGGACAAGGAAGAAGAGGAAGAAGAAGCCATCTTTGATGAACAATGGGTCCCTTCTGGAGAGGAGGAGAAAAAGGATAAGAAAAAGGGGATTTTAAGAATTATAAAAACAACCAAAAGAGAGAAAAATGAGCGAAAAGATGGAGGCAAGGTTAGAAAGCAAAGGAAAAGGAGCAAGAAAAGCGAAGAGAAAAAGCAAAGGGGTAGAAAGGGCAAGGAGAAGAATAAGCAAGAGAGAAAGGGGGGGAGGAGAAGCCTTAATGGGGGGAAGCAAGACCTAAGGAAAAAAAGTTTATTTAGAGACAATGGGTGAATTTAATTTAGATTAAAAGAGGGATTCTGGAGGGTATATAAGAGTGTGTTTTTATATGTATATTTAGAATATAAAATTTATTATGTAATTTTAGATTTTTTTTTTAAACAGAATCCCAAGAAAGATTGCTATATGTAGTATTTCTAAGTTAGGGTAATGAGTTATAGATGTTACTCCAATTGGTGTACAGGAGAAGTATAGTAAAAGAAAAAAAAGATGAATGGATAATTGGAAATAGAACAGACAAAGAATGTTGTTGAAAATGGTAATAAGATATGGAAGGATGTATATGCTTTTTTTTTTTTGGATTTTGTATATTGATAAAAGGCAATAAAATTTTAATTAATAAATAATTTGGATGGAAAAGAGAAGTAGGGACAAGATATGAAGTTAATATTATATGAAATATTGATATTATAATCTGGAAATGTTATGCCTTATTGGTCTATTATTATTATTTTTTCTTAGAAAAGAATTTATAAGCTGCTATGCCTTGATTCTTTGTGCATTGTTTTTATAAAACTGATAAAAATGGTTTTTATATATATATATAAAAAAGAAAATGATAATAAGATTTGGAAGGAGATATGGGTTGAATATGATGTTTGAATTTGTGTCTGTGTAAAGAGTTTTAACCCGGGAACAGACAACCTTCAGAAAAGATCTTTTAGTTTTGTTTATGTTTAGTGTTTGTATGTTTGTGTATTGTGCTTATGGTAAAACTAACAAAATTTGTTTTTTATAAAAAAAAAAAAAAGGAAAGAATCAATAAAACCTTGGAGGAATGTTAGATGAGAATAATTTATACAAGCCAGAAAGAAAAGAATATGATGACTATAAAATGGATAAATATGGAAGAGAAATGAAATTGAATAGGAGTAAAGAGAAAAAATGAGAAATTTGCTGAAAGATGTTTGTGTGTCCATATGGAGATGGGATAAATTGGAATTATGCTGTATAAAAATAATGTTTTGTTTGACTTGTAAGGATTTACAATGTTAAGAGGTTTTATGTGTTTATGTATTTAATAGTTAATGATGTGTTGTTTTATCTTTAAAATCAATAAAAATTTGTTTCAAAAAAAAAAAAATGGCTAAAAACAAAGCTAGTCTTCCTCCCAGACATCCAGTCTAAACAACTTGACAGTTACTAATATCCTAATTGAATATATCAAGAGCGCAATTGAACCATAAGTAATTGTGCTGATATATTATCAAGAACCCCTGGAGTTTTATAGAGTAAAACTTTTACTGAACTCAATTATGAAGTCAATATGAAGGACCTGTCCATTCTTTTCATTATTGCCCTCAATATGTTAAAGCAGAGACAAGGATTTAGGTATGAGTGAAAGTCCCAATGATTCCAAGGCATGATCCATGCTTGATTGATCATAGAATTATGACAGTCAGTTTTTCAATTTTTCTTATATCTGTCTTCTTCTTCTTCTTCTTCTTCTTCTTCTTCTTCTTCTTCTTCTTCTTCTTCTTCTTCTTCTTCTTCTTCTTCTTCTTCTTCTTCTTCTTCCTCCTCCTCCTCCTCCTCCTCCTCCTCCTCCTCCTTCCTTTTGCACTTGAGACAATTGTTAAGTGAATTTTGTTGTCTCCATTGATTTTGCTTGTTGGAAGCCAGCTAAGAAGGCTGCAGATGGTGCTCATGTGACCTGGGACACTGCAAATGTCATAAGTTCATGCTGGATATCAAATGCCCAAATTCTGATCGCATGACTACGGGGATAGTCATCAAGTGTAAGGACAGGACACTGTTCTCCGCTGTCATAACTTCATATAGTTGTTAACTGAATGTTGGTAAGTCGGGAACTACCTGTAATTATCAGAATTCTTCATGGACAAAATGGAACCTGTATTTACTCCAAAAAGTTATCTCTTCAAATAGTCTCCCTGGTCACTTTAGCTTTCTTCCTTTATTTTTTCCTTTATTTTTCTCCTTTTCCAATTCTAGTTTAGTTTGTATTCATTTGTACTTTGTTTTTAAAACTCTCCATAAAATATTATTAAAAGAAAAAGGACACCAGATTAGGGCACCTGGAGACTTCTGTATCTTCCAGATAGATATTAAGCTGAAATGAAACGTGAAAAAAAAGGTTATTCCCAGAAGTTTGATTTATTTTAGAAAATATATTCACCAAGGATACTCCGAAATAGAAATACCCAAGACAAGGAATTGTTGGTAATAACTATAGGAGGAGAAATGAATGCTGAATCAACATTAAAAACAAAAAACAAAACACACTAGTCCGCAACAAGCTGCATTTTGCACAAATGACCTTTGTAGGATTTTTGCTATTTCATTATTGACAGAACAGCAGAATTACTATCAGTTTCCACTTGCCAAACAGCATCTACTGTACAAGAAGAAGCTAAATTTGGACCTGTGGAAATAAAAGATCCCTTAATTCATTTTCCTCTCTTGTGTTTGCAATGGAACAGATTGTGCCTGCAGCTCTTCTTATCCTCTCAAAAATACCCAGGTCTATAAGATCTGGAGAGAATCCATGACAAATGTCGCAATGCCCCCCTCAAGGGCCACAGTTTTACCTTGTTTGGCATATATGAATTATGGCTGGGTTTGCAATGTGACACAAGTTTGGAAATATACCGTTTCTCCAAAAATATGACCTACCCGGAAAGTAAATCCTAGCTTGATTTTTACACGTGCACACATATAAGTTATTGAAAGACTAAAAAAGCTACTGGAAGTATGCAAGAGAAACTGTCTTACTTTTTGCCCTATCCCCATCATTGCAGACATCGTTGGCTGGGTATTTAATTTGCTTAACAATATTCTGTTTCCCAGACAATATGACCTACCCTGAAAATAAGTCCTAGCTTGTTTTTGACAAATGCACCCAATATAAGCCCTACCCCCAAAATAAACCCTAATTAAGATCCTGCCCACTCCAAAGTGGATGGGTAAAAATTAAGCTCGGGTGGGGATATGGGGGTGGTGGAGCTACCTTACAACTTACCTTTGGACAGTTGTAGCCAGGCCTCGCACACCCTGGCACCTGCCTTGCCAGCCCATTTCTTCTGCAGCTGGCAAGGCTTTCCCGAAGGCCTCTGTAGCTGGTAAGAAAGCTCTGGATCGATCCAGAGCTCTGTTACTGGCTGCAGAGGCCTTCAGGAAAGCCTTGCCGGCCACAGAAGAAGTTCCTGAAGGCCTCTGACAGCGAAAAGGATGCCGGGGGCGATGCACACAAGTGAGGTTAGTCAGTGAATGACATCCCCCCCCCAAAAAATAAGACCTGGTATCTTTTTTGGTGGCAAAAAAATATAAGACAGGGTCTTATTTTCGGGGAAATATGGTATTTCAGATAGGAATAGAGGTCTGCAGATAATCAGGATATCTCATAATTAATATAGAGCTCATCAAACTAAACTCCATGGTAAGATTTGGGAGGTTGCATGGAACATTATTTGAAGAAAGATCAAAGCATTTGTGGACCACCAGCTGTTGGTGACATATCCTTTCTGACTGCAAACTGCACTGTGCTGGAAGGACTGTTGATTTAGATTCTTACTGAAAGACTAAAAAAGCTATGGACAGTATTCCAGAGAAACCGTCTTACTTTTTGCAGGGAACAAACTGGCATACTACTAGTAAACCACACTCTTAATTTCAAAGGGGATAGAATATTTAGATCAGACTGAGATTAATTGTAGTGGGGGATGACTTACTACGAACATGTCCCACTGTTCTCTTTGTATCTCTTTGTATATTTGTATTAGTTTTATATTTTTAATATTGTTGAATGAATAAATCAATAAAGCTATTCCACTTCACTCCTTCTCTTTTCTTCTCTCTTCTTCTCTTCTCTCCCTTCTCTTCCCTATATTCTTATTCTATTATTTTATTCCTCTATTCCATTCCATTCATGTTAAACAGATGGCCAGATATTGCAAAGTTTGCTGTTTGGCTCACAAAATCCTGCACTATAATAAGCATCGGATTTCTCAATGGGCCAACAGAAAGAACAGAAGCTGAGAATGTCTACTTGATTTTAAATATACTTAGGCTGGGTTCAAACCATTAGCTAAGCCTGAATGCATCTTGATGACTTCTACGGCATGAATGCAGCCACTCCAGTTCATCAAACACTGTTGAGGCTTAGCATAATTGCTTCCAATTGTGGCTGTTTAATCAAACTATTTTTTTAAAGTAACTTCATGTGCTGTGAGCATCATCTGGCTTAAATCTGTGTTCAGGCAAATCTTCTCAGACCATTTTTTCCTCCCAGAATCAATTTCTGAGATTTTTTCCCCTCTTTTCTGTTAACAGCTCCATTTTCTCAGAAGATGCTCTCCAATTTCTTTTCACAACTCACACTCATTTCCATGTGCAAACTTCTGAAATGATGCTAAGCCTGGGGCATCCATGAACAATAAAGAAAAAAATGGCGAGCAGGTTGCTAAGACGTTAATGCCACTTGCAAAGGGAGGGAAATGAAATAAAACACTCCGAAAAAGAAGAAGGGGAAAAAATCTGTGATAATTATGAGCTGCACCTTGCCTTAAATTTGTTCTTTGTGGAAATTAATGAAAATGCCCTCCTCTTTCTCTGCCTGCAAATTGCTAGAAAATTTGCAAGAAGACCTTTGCATCCAACAATCCTTTTAATAGTTCTCTGCATCTTCTCCTGCTAATGGGAGTCTCCTAATTTAATCAACCAATTTTACAGGAGGAAAAGAACTAGGTAGACCTAGCTGGTTTGCTTTCAAATCCTTTTATAGGCAACAAAGAGCATTAGAAATATAAAGTGCTATGGGAGAGCTTAATGTTCATTATCAGCTCCAAAAGCATCCATCATCCTTGGCTACATATTGTTTCCTTTCCTCCATCGTGTTTACTACATATAGACTTTAAATGAAAAGGGCTGGGCATTTTTATTTTCATATTGCACATCCCTCTCACAAGCTGTAATTCTAATGCAGGGCCGAGCCAAAAGCACCTACATGCAAACTCACTTATCTCAATTATTTTGGTTACCTTGAAATGATAACCTGTAGCTCGGCTAGGAAGCAACTTTGGGTTTCAAGAGATACCAGCCTAATTGCTGAAGAAATCATTTCAAAGTCCTGTGCTATCTCCAATCATGTATTTTACAAAATGGTGACTCAGAGGAAAATATTGATTAAAAGACGGACAAATCTTTCCAGAGAAGCCTTGGGTGCACCAGTGGGCTGGGGAAGATATTAGCAAGTAGAATTTAGGGGGGGGGGGGAAATACCACTGCACTTAAATTGGAGATTTGCCCTCTCTCGTCTGGCAGCCTCCAAGCTGAGATACCCAGAAATTCCATCAATTCCTAAACTTGGTGCGTGAACCTTGTAATTTGATACACACCCAGTGTGGAATATTTTCATCAGGTTTGTTTCCTATTTTACCTCAGCCATCGTGGTTTGTGAACCAAAATTTACGGCTTGAAGTGTGAGGTAAGTAGCTAATTGTAGTTGAGGTAACCAGATACAGCTAAGCAGCAGCTTGAGAGAAGTTAATTAGTTACTGTGCACGATGCTTAATTATGTTGAATTTGGAATGCATTCTCTGCATCATAAAAGGGCTCTCTCCTTGCAGTGGTGGGATTCAAATTTTTTTACTAACAGTTCTGTGAGCGTGGCTTGGTGGGCGTGGCAGGGGAAGGCGACTGCAAAATCCCTGTTCTGTGGTTAAACTGTTGGCTGAATATAAAAACAGTGAGATAAACTTTACAAATGCTTCCATACAAAGTTTTTTTATTAGGCATCCTCAAGGTATAACTCACGGTTATGTTGAGATTCATCTAATGTCCAACTCTTTGCATAGTTCACTTCATAGTGTGAAAATACAGTTATCTTCATCCCATAACGATGGAGCAAAGAGATCCAGCATGCTGCTGGGTCCAGGCAAGGAAAAGAACAAAGGTTTCTCCCAACCCAACTAGAAGTCAACTCAGTGACCAATCAGGATTACAGATATGATCACATGACATGGACTACATTTCCCATAAGCATTAACTATGTTTCCCATGAGGCATTCCCTTAAGGGGACAGCTCCCAATTCCCACTTAACTATCTATTGTCTGGACAGCACAATCCTCATTCTCTTCCCACTCCTGGGAGAAGATTACTGCAAAATCCCACTGCCATCTGCACCAGCTGCTGGCAAACTACAACAAAAATTCACTTAAACCGCTGTCTTGCTTAGCCACAAAAATGTTGGTCTCCATTGTGTTCGTAAACTGGGGACTGCCTGTAGTTGCCATGAGGTCAACAGGAATTGAGCTTGATGGAAAAAAGATATTTTTAAACTTCACTTACAAAGCACCGGCCACAAACACCTCCAAGATGCAAGAGAGTCTCACACCAGCTTTTTCCTCTTGTTCTTGGCTCTGCCCTCAACGCTTCATGAGAAAGAAACCGAGCTCCCAGCCCCTCCAGGCTGTCATTTGATTGCCATCCTGGTTTGAAATGCCCTCTAATATGCCAGATATTCTTGGGTGTGCGCCTTTCCCCTGTCATCTGTGGTTTGGAAGATGGAGAACAGATGACTCCAAGCTGACCAAACTTGTAAGACAGTTGAGGGTTGTAAAAACCCTCCACCACCCTTTTCCACCCCCTTCTAATGGCAACTTATGCTAGAAATCATCACCGATTTGCACTACTACTCTCTCCTTTGTCTTGGTGCACAGACGGCATCTCAGCCTCATTCTGCTCGGCCAACGTTTGCCGAAACGGCCAACATGCCCTTTTTTTTCTTCTAAAACAAATTGTAAAAATTAAAATGAAAGGTTGAAGAATCAAAGCTGCAATGATGTGGTGCTTCTCATCAAGCAAGACTCAACAGAAACTGAGCAGCCCTGCAGGAGAGGGAAGGTAGTCACTGAATTCTTTTGGAGCCATAAATAGTCCTCATTCACGAAACTGTGAACAAGGCACAGCTTAGCCTGGGGATTTCCCAGTTCCATCAGGCTGAGAGTCATGTCAGGTTTTATTCAAATGTTAAGAGAACCTCTTCCTCTTCCTCCTCTTCTTCTCTCTCTTCCTCCTCCTTGTCCTCCTCCTCCTCCTCCTCTTCTTCTTCTTCCCACCTCTTCATTCTCCTCCTCTTCTTCTTCTCTTCCTCCCTCCTCTTCCTCCCCTTCCTCCTCCTCTTCTTCTCTCTTCCTTCTCCTCCTCTTCTTCTTCCCACCTCTTCCTCTTCCTCCTCCTCCTCTTCTCTCTTCCTCCTCCTCCTCTTCTTCTTCCCACCTCTTCCTCTTCCTCCTCCCTCTCTCTTCCTCCTCCTCCTCTTCTCTCTTCCTTCCTCTTCCTCCCCTTCCCCTTCCTCTTCTCTCTTCCTCCCTCCTCCTCCACCACCTCCTCTTCTTCCCACTTCTTCATTCTCCTCCTCCTTTTTTCCTCCCTCCTCTTCCTCTCCTTCCTCCTCCTCTTCTTCTCTCTTCCTCCCTCCTCTTTCCCCTCTTCCTTCTCCTCCTCCTCTTCTCTCTTCCTCCCTCCTCTTCCCCCTCTTCCTTCTCCTCCTCCTCTTCTCTCTTCCTCCCTCCTCTTCCCCCTCTTCCTTCTCCTCCTCCTCCTCTTCTCTCTTCCTCCCTCCTCTTCCTCCCCTTCCTCCTCCTCTTCTTCTCTCTTCCTCCCTCCTCTTTCCCCTCTTCCTTCTCCTCTTCCTCCTCTTCTCTCTTCCTCCCTCCTCTTCCTCCCCTCCTCCTACTCTTCTCTCTTCCTTCTCCTCCTCTTCTTCTTCCCACCTCTTCCTTCTCCTCCTCCTCCTCTTCTCTCTTCCTCCCTCCACTCCCTCCTCCCCCTCCTCCTTTTCTTTTTCTCTCCCTCTCCCCCTCCTCCCCTTCCCCTTCCCCCATTCCCCTGAAAAAATCTGGGCTGCTCAATAAAATTATTTAGTATCTCCCTGCTTCCATCTACTGGTCATCTGGATTGTTGCAACCCAAATATTTTTTTAACTAAAATAATTCCCCAGTTGTGTCTACTAAGGTTTAATCTGAAATGCTGTGGGATTTGGAAAAAGGCACACTGGTAAGCCCCATTTGCTGTCCTGTATGAACCCCAGGTTTAGCACCAGCGGTGGCCACAAGCACAGCCATCCCCCGACTCTCTGTGTCACAGGTAAAGAATTGCAACGCGACATCTTTGCTGGAAAGAATGAAGAGAAACCCTCAAAAGAGGCCCCAGAGACGATTCAGTCAAGCTTCTTGGAGATTAAATGGCACACTTGGGCGAAGGTCAATAGAAAGCAAACCACTAACCACTGTCACAGAGGAAATCAGCCTGCAACTGTCAGCAAACCAAACTTTGTGTGAAAAAGCAACTTGGGAAAGCCACAAAAGGAAGGCGTACTGTGCACATTCAAATTGCCTGTTTATCAGAACACGGTGTGCTCCTTTGCCAACTGAGAAAAGAAAACACACACACACACACGTACACGTTTTTCAGTTCAAGCTCCTTGGGCAATATTTTCTTTTTAGACTTTTTTTTATTGCAGTGAAGTCCCTCCTTTCATTCAGGAGCTTAAGGCAGGCCGATAGCATTTCCTCCTGCATTTTTTTTTCTTTCTTCCTCCGCCCCAAACATCCTGTGACATAAGCTGGCCGGGCAGAAAAACCACCCAGCTTGTTGAGTTTTGAGGATGAAGCTGACAAGGGACAGACCCCCCCCCCACACACACACATTCAGAGTCCAGCACTTAATCATGACACTGCCCTGTTCCCCACAGCAAATAGAAGCAGAGAGGGTCCAAATGGATCCTTTTATCCCAAAGAAGAGACGACGTTGAACTTTGCCCCTATTCTGAAATTGCTTCCAGGTTTTTGTGCTGGCAAATGAAAAATAAATAAATGAAACATTTTTGTTAACTGGGATAGGTTTCTTGTTCTAGAAATGGCTTAACTTAGAATAACAGAGTTGGAGGGGATCTTGGAAGTCTTCTAGTCCAACCCCCTGCTTAGGCAGCTTGTACGTACTGTTGTGTAAAAGCCAAAAGTTGTGGTTGTAATGTTGTTGTCTTCTACTGTACTAGAGGGAATTGGATGTCGGTGCCTTTTTCTTTCCTTTTTTCCCCTCACACCATTTCTCTTTTTTCCCCTGCACCTTTCTTAGTTTTCCATGTCTTTTGTTTCCTTTGTATTTTATACTTTGATAAACTAATAAAAATCTTCTTGAGGAATTTAAAAAAAAACAACGATTAGGCCACTCTGGTTCTCTATCTTGCTAGATATTTGCAGCAAGCCAGACAGAGACCGCATGCATTCATTTGTGCATTGCTGAGGCCTGGATTTTTCATAGGGTATTGAGAGAGAGAGAAAGAGAGACGGTTAAGGTACCAGGCTAGGAACCAGGATATAGTGAGTTCTAGTCCTGCCTTAGCCATGAAAACCAGCTGGGGAACTTTGGGTCAATCACTAGGCCACAGTGAGTTCTAGTCTTGCCTTAGGTATGAAGTCAACTGGTGACTTTGGTTCAATCATCAGGAGATGGTGAATTCTAGTCCCTCCTTAGGCCTGAAAGCCAACTGGGAAACTTTGGGCCAATCACTAGAAGGCGGTGAGTTCCAGTCCTATTTTCTACAAAGAAGCAGTCTGGGTGACTTTGGACCAATTACCAGGAGATGGTGAGTTCTAGCCCCTAACTTAGGCAGGAAATTCAGCTGAGTAACTTTGAGTCAGTCCCTATGTCTCGTCCCAACCCACCTCACCAGGTTGTCATTATAGGGGAAAATAGAAAGAGGAAGGAATATCAGTTCCATTTGCCACCCTGAGTTATTTATAAAAAGAATAAAGACTGGGTCTAAATAAGAAATGAATAAAGCAAGCATAGGAAGAACCCCACCGAAGCTGCCTTAAAAGCTGATGCAGCCAAGGACGGTCTTCAAAAATTTTAGCAACCAGTTCTCTGCCCGGTTCTCTCCCAGTTCACCAAACCAGCCATAAAATGAACTACTGGTTAGCTACTGGTTACCTCAAACCGGGGCCACTCCTGAATGCAGCCCAGATCTCTTTTTCACAATGGCTATGCAATATCCTCTTGTAAAGGTCATTTGTGGAACATGTTCAAGTCTCTTCTTGCTTCTAACGTGCAAAACAAGCCGGGCCACTTTTCAGGTGAGCAGCACTTCCTGGTAATTCCAGAGTCTAGAAACCTCCATGGGAGCACAGCTAAATTGTAAAAGTAGAGAGATAGCTAGATAACTAGATAGTTAGATAGCTAGATAGCGAGAGAGAGAGAGAGAGAGAGAGAGAGAGAGAGAGAGAGAGAGAGAGAGAGAGAGAGAGAGAGAGAGAGAGAGAGAGAGAGAGAGAGAGAGAGAGAGAGATAGCCCAGCTGGTTTTCCTTGAAGCTTCTGTGTCTACTCTTAAAATCAACCCTGAAGCTGGCCTGGCTGAAGCCATCTTGGCAGGTCCATTGCTACCACCCTGGAGCTGAGGGATAGGGAGTGGGGATTAGAGATAGCTGGGGTTGTGTAGCCAAAACAAAATACTTTCTGTTGGGAACCAAGGATGTTGTCACCCCGGGATGGAGTGTTGTGGTTCGCCGGCAGCCAATGCAGCCAGCAATAGAATCGGACAGTGGGGAAGAATGGAGTCTGGAGAGGACTCAGATGAGGGTCCTGCATCTGATGCAGAGATGGGACCAGGACCATCTGGGAGTGGAGTGCTGTCTCTGGAGTCTGGCAGTAGTTAGGCAGAGGAACAAGGGGAACCTGTTCCCAGTGCCAGTGTGCACAGAGCTGCTGGAAGGTGAGAACAACTGAAACAAAAGGGGTGACTAGGGAGTAAGGCTGGGAGATGATTGCCCCTCCCATAACATATAAAGGTCAGACAAAGATGACAAAACCTTTGCAGAAAGAAAAATAGTTTGATGGGTTTAGAGTCATCCTAGAAGCTCTTTTGTACTTCGGTTTCTTTTCTGGTTCATTTGATGCTTCTGTTTTTGGCAGCACTTCACAGATTTGAAAGGTGGGTGCTTATCTTGGGGGACGGTTTGAGATTAATTCCAGCTGGGAATGAAAACAATTCCCAGAGTTGCAGTAAAACAAGTCTTGTTTTTAAAATAAGAGTGTGAGTAAGTATGGTCTAGGAAGCTTGTGTCAGAACACAGAGGAAGGAGGAGTGATGTCACCAGGCAACCAGACAGTGCCTTGATTGGACCATGTGACTGATTGTTTGGGGTTGAGGCAGAAACGTTTACTTTTAATAAGGTGAAAACCACAGGAATCTTCAAAGTCAGTTTTCACCAGCTTGTGCCAATATGACATATCCAATAAAACTATTCATTGAGGAATCTACATGCCTCGGAGTTTTGTTTGCTGTGGGTCTGTTACTTGGAACCCTGACAGCACTTGTAAAATATGGGTCATTTTCTACCTGGCAAGCAGGATCAATTGCAACGCTCTAAAACCAACCACCCTTTGTATCTCCCCTTCTTTCTCTCCCCCCCATCCCACCAATCTTGAAAAAAGTCCTTATCTGACTTCATCAATTCCCCTCCTTCCCTTCAGGGATGATTCAATCCAGGGTGAGCAGACTGTACAGTCATTATGGAAAGGCCTAGCTGCTACATGCACAGGAGCTGAATGTGTCAACCATTCCAGCTTGTCAAAAGATTGTTTGATCTTTGGATCATACCAAAATTTTTAGCCCGAGGGGAAGGAAGCACCACTTCACAAGGTTTTGCCCATCAAAAGTTTAAAGAAAGGTAAAGAAAGCAGAGGAAAAAGAAACAAGACCAAAAAGAAGGAACATTAGTTGCCCAATGGCAACTAACAAAGAGGAATTCAAGATGGCAACATCAAACAGGCTCAATGTGAACAGCGCTACCATATTCCTCTAATGTAATGAGGTCAAATTGTCAGGCGCAAATAACCAACAGCATCGATCAATTTCAAAGTACAGAAGAGTTTATTACTGCTATCCATAGACACAAATTTAGTCAACTAATGGTCAAAGCTAAATTGGCGCTAGATAAGGCTCAATGAATTTAGAGGATGCTGGACTTAGGTGTCTTGTGGCAAGGGTCTCCAACCTTCGCAACTTTAAGCCTGGAGGACTTCAACTCCCAGAATTCCCCAGCCAGCTTTGTTGACAAGATTGGAGACCTCATATTGTGGCAACACAAGGACTCCAAACTGATAGCACTTTTAATTCCACCTCCCAGCTCAGCCTGCTCTTCTCCCACACAAATGAAATAACAACCCAATAAATAATATATAAAATAGCAGACAATAAAATATGCACAGAGAAATTAAAAAATGGCCACCTTTCATTTTAGGAACAAATGCTCAACACGGGTCAAGATGGTAAATGAAAAACAAATGACACAAAGTTGGAAGGAGTTGCTTTCTCTTTGGGGCAAGGTGGCATTGAGATATCCTTGTACTTCTACACCCCCACCCCCCATAAAACATGTACACAAGACCAAGGCTGACTTAGCTAAAGGAAAAAAAATACTTTCAAGCAGAAGTGATGGTCACGAATTATCAGCATTCAGTGACTTCAATTACAATAATAAACGGGCAAACAACCAATACAAACTCAAGGAAAACCACTCCAAATTTGATTGCAGAAAATACGACTTCAGCAACAGAATGGTCACTGCCTGTAACTCACTACCCGACTCCGTTGTTACAGCCTCAAACCCCCAAAACCTTAACCTCAAACTGTCTACCGTGGACTTCACCCCATTCCTAAGAGATCCTGAAAGGGGGCGTGCATAAGTGCACTACCATGCCTTCCATACCACCCCTGTCCTAATATCCCCATTTATCTGTATTTACTCCCTTTGTTCTTGTTTATGTTCATACCTATACTTGTTATCTTGTACATGTTTGATAAATAAATAAATAAAATAAATAAATTTGCACAAGGCTTAAAGTATGGTCAAAACCCGTATTGCTTCTTACTCTGCAAACTAGGTCAGCAATTCTACTCCGAGCTTACGGATGGGAAAATTAAAGTGTAGAGGAAGTGATGTGATTAAGGGCCAAACTAGATTAACTTGCTACATCTGGGCCTTATTTTTTTCCCCTCCAAGGGACTTAAGGTTGAGCAGCTGTCTGGTGCAGCTGTTCTGTCTGTGGGAGAAGATTGATGGTCAAGAGGAGTGAAGCTAAGTCTCCTCAAGATTATAGGTGAAACAGTCTAGTTTAAAGGTTGGGGCCCAGATAAATTATCATCCTAAATCAACGTTTTCCTCTCCTTGCTCCAGACCTTAAAGTCAAACCTGAGAATAAGCTCATGATATATTCTTGTTATTTGAAGAGTGAAACACAGCAGTTATGTTGAAATAGTTTGGAAGTGTGGATGAAGAGGTATAAACAAGATTCTGCAAGAGCATTACAGGAAGCCATTGTTCAGCGATCACAATCAGAACTTCAACCCTTATCATTAAGCAAGACAGTAGCTCAAGGGAACGACAACTTTGATAATCTTACTTCAATTTTTCCTTGCTTTTGCAGACCTCTGAAGTTGATAAATGCAAGAACTGGCTGTAAAATTGCTTTTTCATCACTGTCACCGAAGCTGCTAAATGAGTACTACCCTGTCCATGTATTATTATTATTTTTCTGCAAACTTAGATGACCACCCCTCTAAATCAAAGAATGCTGGGCTGTTGACAAGGTATAAGAACAAAAACAAACTTCTAAAGGCAAGAAAAAGAACAATTAGAGCTAGTGGGTAAAAACAAGTCGACTCCTCAATCAGCACAGAGCAATACAAACTAACTACAACCAACGTCCTTTATTAGTTCCTGTCAAGTCACGCTTTCCTTAAGGGTAGCTTCTGTGCACCAGGAAGAATTTCTGCTTCATTGCAAACAGCTAACAGAAATAGAAAAGCAAAAAGTCTCTACTATGAAATAACAAAAAAGAGAGCACTTGTCCCTTGAATATTTATTACAAACTACTCAGAAGACCCAAAATTTGAGCTATCGTTGTCTTATAGCATAACACAGAAGGCCAATATAAAAGCTTTCATTCTGCTGATTGTCCAAATCCAAGGCCCCTCTTTCTTTAAACACGGCATTCCAAATTCCGCCCGCGATTTGCATAAGCCTTGGGAAGTTTTTTTTTCCTAAACAAAAGTTCTCTGTCTTTTGATCTGATCCTTGCAAAACCACCCCAGTTTCCTAGAAGAATACCTGATAAACATTGTTTGCTCTTTCCTTAGTCACCCTGTTTGGCCCTTCTGTGCCAAACATTCCCGGCATATTTTTTTTTTTAATTGCAAAAGAAATAGCGTTCAGCTGGGGAACAGGTTTCCAGCAATGCAGAAGTTTTGTCAGCCGTGGAAAATTGTGATTCCAACAACTCGATGTTTGGTGTGCCAGCAGTTTTATTCTCACAAATGTTTGCAAAAATTAAGAGGGAGCCAGTTTGCTATAGTAGTGAAGGTGCTGGCCCAGAAACTGGGAGGCTGTGAGTTCTAGTCTCAAGCGTGAAAACCAGTTGGGTGATTTGTGATCGAACACCAGGACACTGTGAATTCTAGTCCCGCCTTAGGCATGAAAGCCAGCTGGGTGACTTTGGATCAATCACCAGGAGACTGGGAGTTCTAGTCCCACCTTAGGCAGGAAAGCCAACTGGGTGTCCTTGAGCCAATTACTCTGTTTCAGCACAGCCCACCTCAAAGGGTTGTTGTTGTGGGGAAAACAGGGAGAGGTTGGAGTATTAGGTACGTTTGCTGCTTTGTATTATTTATCAAGTCATAAAGGTGGGATGAAACTCCAATCAATCAATAAAATGTTTGGCACTGCAGAATGCCTCTTTGTATCTCCCATATATGACTGAGGAAAATCAATCCTCAAAAACTCAACAGGGTCTAAAGTTCTCCGTGAGAATCTTAATGAAACCTTAAGTCCAAGCGTATTCATTCACTGGCTGAAACCACCCAGTTTCTCCAACTTTGAGCACACAATCAGTAACCAGTTCTTAGTTTTTCTCTGGCTGTGATAAACGAGGCATGACTCACAAGAACCATTGCAATTCACATTGATTTTTCTTTTTTTAGCCAAAGGGAACATGCAGAATATCACTAACATATCCTTTTTTAAAAAAAAAAAAGGAAGAAAACAAGAATCTTCAACACTTCCCAAAAGATAAACCACCACCATGCAGCCTCCGGTTTGATGCATCCACAACACTGACTCAAAAAAAAAAATCCCAAGAAAAAGGGGTTGGTGTTGACCGGCTAATCCCTGGTTGCCTAAGACTGCTGCAGCTGCAACTTACAACATCTGGAATAGTCATCAGATACAGACCAAGAACAGTAAACAAAGCAACCAAACAGGAGATAGCAACATCTGTAGCTGTATTCAGACTCTACAAATGAAGCACAGCTCCGAAAAGCAGATGAGGAATTATAGAGAGCTTTGAAGCCCACCAAATAAAACCAGAATGAAGAGGAGGAAATCTCTTGACAAATTCAAGAAGATTTTGTGACTAAAGAGGAGAAACCAGCCCATTTTGAAACCCACAGCTATCTGGCCTTCAAGTATCCGGTGCTTCTTTTTAGCTGCTTTCATGAGCTTGTCTAGAATTATGACATACATCATGTGTCAGGTTCCAAAGGATGCTCTTATGAATTCATGAGCCTTGAGCCAAGTTTCAAAAGAAATGGCACTTTTCTCAAGTACAGTCGGATCTGCTCTGTGTAATTTATTGCCCATCTGTGACCCTGTTTCCCCCGCATCCCAGGATGTGTCCTAAATCACATTCTCCAACAAAGCACTTTCGTGGGCTCTCCCGGCTGAGCTCAGTAACCTGAAACACAATCTGGAGAAAGATATGCATGGAATGTGATTCTGGTCATAACAATGAACTGTTTCATCCGATCTCCCCCCACTCCTTCCTTCTTATGGCAACTCGAGAGCAAGTTGACACCATGACCAAAGACATCTATTGGTAGTCAGTTCATTCTAGTCTAACCAAACTATCTGTAGGCTGCATCCAGAGGTATTCCCCAACCTGAAGGTCCAACCAGACTCTGTGGACTTCAGTTCCCACAATTCCCAAGATAGCATGAACACTGGATTTCCTCTGTTGTAGGGGGAATCTCAGTTTTGTGTTATCTGGGTTAATGAGACCCGCTTTCATTCATGTTCTCACTTAGTATAATTAATAGTCTGCTTGGAAATCTAGAAAATGGATGGCTTGTGTTTGGGCCAGCTCTATCATTAGACAAGCTGAGATGGCTGCCTCTGGTTGTTAAGGCCCTCAGTTCTAAAGGCCACCTCACACCTCCTGACTCATATTTCCTATACGTGCTGTTGACCATCAGATATATAAAGCAAGTAAGACCCATTGCAACAGCAACGGAAGATCTGAAGGGTTACATTAGTTGAAATCATGCTAAAGTTATTTCCATCTACGTGGTTGACTTGATGGCATATTAGCAGATGTTGTACTGTATCACTAGTTTTAAACTAACTACAAGTCAGGGCTGCGAGATGGAACTAGAGGATAATGACATGTCTATCTCAGTCCTCTGGGTCATGGTTTCCCCAAAGGTTATTTTTCAACTGGATTTTCTGGATTTTCTTTGAAGATGTTTTACTTCTCATCCAAGAAGCTTCTTCAGCTCTGATTGGATGGAGGGGAAGGAACGAAGGAAGTGAGAAAGAGAAGGAAGGAAGGCAGAAGGAAGGAAGACGAGAGAGGGAAGGACAAGGGAAAGAAGGAAGGAAGGGAGGGAGGGAGGGAGGGAGGGAGGGAGGAAAGGAGGGAGGAGTGGGGGAGGAAAGAAGGAAGAAATTGAAGTCTATGGAGATTCTCAGTCAACCAGTTCATGGATGTCCCAAAGGTGCTTTTTCAAGAGGCAACTGGACTTTCTGGTTTTTCTTTGAAGATATTTCACTTCTCATCCAAGAAGCTTCTTCAGCTCTGACCGAAGTTCTGATTGACTGATCCATTCCCCTCCATTCAGCCAGAATTAAAGAAGCTTCTTGGATGAGAAGCGAAACATCTTCAAAGAAAAACCAGAAAGTCCAGTTGCACCTTTGGCAGGACAATGACATGTTAGACCAAAGCTGGTTATAAACAAGGCCCAATTATTCCCTGGATCAAGTAGATGTTTTGGAAAAAGAGCCTTAATCTAGTTAACATCTGAGCAGCTTCCAACTGGAAGCAATCCATCCTGAAGCTATTTTGCAAATCTGCTAGATTTCATTTCGGAGAGTGAGGTGGACAATACGCAGCCCAGTTCGTTGCTATTAATAAATGTCTTGCCTCATTAGCTTAACAGAACATCCTCAGTGTACTAATTATTCCTCAACATAACTTCATTCTATCTCATCTTACTTTAAAGGCATTTTATATTTTCGGATGTAGAACCAGACTGAAGTAATACCAGTCCCAAAGCTGAACTTAACATTCATGTGCTATAGCTTGGCCCTTGTCCTCTTCAGTGTTGTCTCTTGCAACAGAATTGTACCTGTATTGTTGTGATTTTGTTTGAAGTCCGTATTCCCCCCCCCAAAAAAAAGGTCCATTGTTGCAGTAGTTAAAATATGACATTGCAACCTGAACAATAACAAACAGATCCAACTTTTCCCATCGGAAGGGGTCCAAATAAGTTGGACCTCTGTGCTAGACAGACTTCGAAGTGTAATAACCTGAAAGAAAACAGTCGTGGAAGGTAAATTTAGTTTGTAGAAGGTAAATCCCATCCAAGTCATTTGTAAACACAAATGGTCCTTGACTAACAATCTTTCGCTTAGCAACTTTTTGAAGTTACTATACTTGTGATGGCAAACCTATGGCAAGCATGCCGGAAGTGGCACACAGAGCCATTTCTGCCAGCATGAGAGAGGTCGCCCGAAAGAGCCTCACTGCGCATGCATGCATGCACCCTGCCAGCCAGCTGATTGACAGGTATCTGTCACACATGCGCAGGGAGAGACATGCATGCTGGAGATGTTTGCACAAGCACAGAGGGTCGGGGGCACACAGGAGGGGTATGTATGCATGTTCAGAGGTGCTGTGCGGATGGCAGGAGGAAAGGGGTCATGGGTGAATTACATCATGGGTGCAAGCACATGCCTGCGCACTTTTGGCATGTGGCGTGGAAAAGGTTAGCTATCACTGTACTATACAGTCACACCTTGGCACTCAACGGCTTCAAAACGCATTGAATTCGGTATTCGACGTGTTTGGAAGCAGAAATCTTGTCCGAACACTCGTCTTTCCTCCGGTACTCGACACACAAAGAAGAACGTGCTGCCATCAGCTGCCTTGTGACTCGCTACAGGTAGTCCTCAATGTACCACAGTTCACTTAGTGACCATTCAAAGTTACAATGACACTTAAAAAAATGACTTGCAACCATAGTTACAATCTTTGCGGGATCGCCATAATCAAAATTCAGATCCTTGGCAACAGGTTCATACTTATGACTGTTGCTGTGTCGCAAGGTGGTGTCAACTCAGAAAACATTCCTATGCCTGTTTTAGTACTTGCCATAGGGAAGGGCGGGGAGAGGAAGGAAATCTGGAAGAAAGTGAAAGTACATTCCAACTCTTATCTTTAAAAGATTGTAACTAAAATACCAGAGTTTTGCCTGCGAATATATTTAATTGGAGAACATGAATGAGGACACCCAGACTGTGAACGGGATCAATTGGAGAATCTGATTTATGACACACCCAGGGGGAGGGAGGAAACAGGGTCACAGGGGACTGTAAATGACGTATGCCAGAGTTGGCTTCATACAGGGCAGGGCCAGTATGTCAACTCTAATAAATCCTTTGAAGCTTTTTAAAGTTTGGCTTGAGAATCATTATTTAATTGGAGCGATTGCTGGAATCCTGACAACATGATCCTCTTTTGCAACCTTCTGACAAGCATGGGGAAGCCAGATTCACTTAACAACCAGGTTACTAGCTTATCAATGGCAGTGATTCACTTAACTCTGGGGGGGCAAGAATGGTGGTAAAATGAGGCAAAACTCCCTTAGCAAATGTCTCACTTAACAACATAAATGTTGGACTCAACAGTGGTCATAAGTCAAGGACTTCCTGTATTTCATCCTGCCAAAATAGATGGTCATGTGGTAAGTTAAAGTTTTCTCATTACCTGTTTTAATATTCATCATATCTTCTGGAATGAATTATTGATGAGTCGTACCATACTACTTACAACCAGTTCTTCTACTTATACCATGTTTTCCCCAAAATAAGACCTTGTCTTATATATTTTTTTTGCCACCAAAAAAGGCACCAAGTCGTATTTTGGGGGAATATCATTCCATTGACTAACCTCACTTGCACACTTTGCCCCAGCCACCTTTTCACTGTCAGAGGCCTTCAGGAACTTCTTCTGCACCCAGCAAGGCTTTCCTGAAGGCCTCTGCAGCCAATAAGAGAGCTCTGGATCGATCCAGAGCTTTGTTATCAGTTACAGAGGCCTTCAGGAAACTCTTACTGGCTGCAGAAGAAATGGGCTGGCAAGGCAGGTGTCGAGTGTGAGAAGCCTGGCTACAATTGTCCAAAGGTAAGTAGCAGGGCAGCTCCAACCCCCTATCCCCACCCAAGCTTAATTTTTAACCTGCATTCTTAATTAGGGCTTATTTTGGGGGGTAGGTCTTATATTGGGTGCATGGGTAAAAATCAAGCTAGGACTTACTTTCAGGGTAGGTCGTATTTTTTGGGAAAACAGGGTAACCATTGCAGCATTTCCAGTCATGTGATTAAAATTCAGGGGCTTGACAATTAATATGTGTTTGCAATGGTTGCACTGTCCCCAGGATTGTGTGATCCCCACATACAACTTTCCCAGGGGCTTCTGACAAGGGAAGCTTTGGTTTGCTTCACCATCACATGTTTCGCTTAACAAGTGCAGCGGTTCACTTAACAACCTTAGCAAAGAGGTTCTGTGAAATTGGGCACAACTGCGATGACCCAGGGTGTGGCACAAAGGCAACACAGTCACATAAGTAAGAAAAGTTCCTTTAATACCTCCAACTTTGCCCCCAATGTCCAGTCTACCTTCATCTGAAGAAAAAACTCTCCCAAGAACACTTTTTAAAGGGAAGAAATTCACTCCAAACGCAAAGTACATATAAATTATAAATAAAAACCAACACAAAGCACGTTGCAGCAATTAACTGGACAGGGCAGGATAAAGAATTGCAGACTTCAAAGGCCAATAAAACACACAGTTGGGAAGATGCCAGGAACCCAGATAAGCCTCAACAAACAAAGATAACTCACAGTTTGCTTCCAGCAACTTTGCTGTGTGAAGCTTGCCTTTTTAAACACTGTTTTCCTAGCTGCAGCTAATGAAGGGAATCAGGGCCCTTTCCTCCTCGTAAGACACGCAACCCATGTTTCTCCCTTCTCCATTCCTCCCTGCATGCCCTAGGATGGGGTGGGCTTGGGTCTTCCTTTGAACTCCCTCTTCCTTGTTCTACTTCTCCCCTGCTCTGCCCAGCCAGACTTTGCACTTCCCCAGTTTCTTCCAGAGCCACACTCCCACTCTCCGTCAGCTGCTCGACCCCCCCCTTCAGAATCAGATTCCAACAGGGCCATGACAACAACTCACTGAACTGCCTCAGTGTGGAACTTCTAGCCCCCGTTGTGGCCGTAATTCAAGGACTATCTTTACTGTGTGATGATTTCTGATTGCTGGTATCTATAAGGCATCAAAATAGGTCAATGGAAAAAAGGAACATCAAAATATCACACCAGTGGGTGGAGGGAGAGAATATAGTGAGTTTCAAGCTATGGCTGCTAAATGCACAGATATGTCAACTATTTGATTGTGCTTTTTTTATGGGATTGGCTTCTAAACAATTGGATGAGAATGGCAAAGAATCTGAAATATTTTCCAAGGCCTTGGCTAGCCTCTTCTTAAAATCTGGAGCATGTACAGCATTCATTGATGCAAGATCTATTATGAAACCAAACAAATGAGTCGGTGGTTTAAAAATGACTCTGGATATAATATCCCCAAGGTTAGTGAGAAGACAGGTAGTCTACTCACTTGATTTATGGCCACAATGGAGCCTCAAATTTACGTTGCTAAGTGTTCTCACCCAAGCCTTGTTCAAACAAATACAAAATGCGTATAAAAGCAAACCTATTTTAATGAGGCACTGGGAATTCAGGACATTCCCAGCCAAAAAGACATTTAAACGTAATTGTCTGATATCAAAAGCAAGCCCTTTCAAGGTTGCAAAAGGCTACCAACAGCAGAAGACTAATTACTGATGAAATATCCACTGACAGAAGTTTCAAAAACAAACTGGAGTTAGCAGGGCTTCAACGAGGACTCTGAGTCCAAAGAACTTCTTTGCTTCCTGCAAAGAACACATCCCCAAGGGTTGGCTTTTATCCCTTATGGGAGGGGCCATCTCTTTCCAGCCTTACTCCCGAGTCGCCAATGCTGCTTTAGCTGCTCTTTTCTTCGAGCAGCCTTGCGCGTGTGCACACTGATCACAGTGTGGATCCTCTGTGTCACTGATGCCAGACTCTGTGACCTCCGAAGGCAGCTTCCCCACTCTCTGATAGTCCTAGCCCCATCCCTGCACCACACACAGGTCCCTCATCTGAGTCCTCACTCTCCGAGACCTTCGCACCTGCTGCCGGTGAACCACAACACTAAGCAAGACATTGTTAAGTGAGTTTTCCCCTGTTTTATGACTTTTCTCGTTGAGTTTGTTAAGTGAATCACTGCAATTGTTAAATGAATCTAGCTTTTCCATGTACTTTTGCTTGTCAGACTCTGGGACGCTGCAATCATCATAAAAATGAGTCAACTGCCAAGCGTCTGAATTTTGACTATATGTCTTTAGGAATGCTGCAATAGTGGTAAGGGTGAAAAGGGGTCATTTAAGTCCCTTTTTTCAGTGCTGTTGTAACTTCGAACAGTTGCTAAATGAAGTCTTGTAAGTTGAGGACTATCTGTAACTAGATCCTGGCAGATCAGCCACAGAAGATAAAAAAGCAAATTACAATTCATCTTTTCCCCAACTGTTTCCCAGTTTAATTTCATTGGAAACTGAAAAGCGAAGAGTACTTCCGTGCACCCAAATCAAATTTCCAATCGTCATCATCCAAAATCAGTATTACAGTAGGAAAGCTACCTTGGACAGTCAAGTAGGTACTAATATACTATTGAGGAACTAATACTGCTCCATAAAGCCTTAGTAAGACCACACCTAGAATACTGCATCTAATTTTGGTCACCACACTATAAAAACGATGTTGATTAGCAAGTTATACCCAAATACCAGCCCAAAATGTTGGAAATGCCAACAAGCTGATGGTACCTTTTATCACATGTGGTGGCTATGCCCCAAGGCCAGGATCTATTGGACCAAAATCAAAGATTGGATACAAGGAATCAAGGGACATTAAATTGAACTCAAACCAGAACTCTATTTATTGGGAATAATTAAAGACCAATACCCGAAAAAGATAAAATATACAATCTTACATATTCTAACAGCAGCCAGAATAGCTTATGCGCAAATGTGGAGGGCCTAATGTTCCAACAGAAGAATTAGTCTTACAAAAAAATAACAGACTGAAGGAAAAAGAAAAATCCGATTATTACTCAATTTGGCATAGATGGTACGAGTGGTTAGAAAATAAAGATAAGGAATGAGAAGCGAAGATTACAGAGAAGAATCCTTAAGAGAATGATGCTTAGATATGTAGATATGTAAAAGAGATAAAGATAGATATTAATAACAAGCATAAGTAAGGATAATAATTGGTGATGTATATGAATATGATAGAAAATATAAGATAATATTGTATGTCAATGGAAAATGCTGTTGAAAATGTCAATCTGATTTGTACTGGTGGAAAAACAATAAAAATCATATGGGAAAAAAAAGATGTTGAGACTCTAAGAAAAGTGCAGAAAAGAGCAACCAGGATGATGAGGGGATTGGAGGCTAAAATATACAATGAACGGTTGCAGGAACAGAAAATGGCTAGTCTAGTGAAGAGAAGGACCAGGGGAGACAGGAGAGCAGCCTTCCAATATCTGAGGGGCTGCCACAGGGAGGAGGAAGGGGGTCAAGCTATTTTCCTAGGTACCCGAAGGCCAAATAAGGAACAATGGATGGAAATCGAACAAGGAGAGATTCATACTGGAAATAAGGAGAAATTGTCTGACAGTGAGAGCAATCAACCAATGGAACAGAAGTTGCCTTCAAAGTTGTGGGAGCTTCATCACCGGTAGCTTACAAGAGACTGGACTGCCATCTGTCAGAAATGGTATAGGGTCTCCTGCTAGGGGAGGGGGTTAGACTAGATGACCTACAAGGTCCCTTCCAACTCTGTTCATCTATTAACTCAAAAAAAAAAAAACCCAAAATGTTTTTTTTGGGGGGGACACTTTAAGATTTTGAAATTTCCAAATATTCATCATACAGCATGTAAATGGAAGAAGCTGATCACCAGCACTGGATAAAACACACAAACAAACAACATATATTTACTTCTGTCTCTTTCTTTCTTTCTTTCTTTCTTTCTTTCTTTCTTTCTTTCTTTCTTTCTTTCTTTCTTTCTTTCTTTCCTTCCTTCCTTCCTTCCTTCCTTCCTTCCTTCCTTCCTTCCTTCCTTCCTTCCTTCCTTTCTTTTTCTGATTCCATTAGAGCTCTTGATTTTGAGATGATGACTCAGCAGACTTCGTGACCAACACACATCTACAGCTTCCTTTTTCTTTCACCACCCCATCTGCCTTTTTCACTTCGTTGCCTGAAGAAGCAATCTATGCCGCTTGAAAGCTTGCTCGGTTCCATTAATCAGTGGAACGACTCACCTCCAGAAGTTGTGGATTTTCCAACAGTGGAGGCTTTTAAGAAGAGATTGGACAACCACTTGAAATGGCAGATGAGAGTTTCCTACCTAGACTGGAGGGTTGAACTAGAAGACCTCCAAAGTCCCTTCCAATTCTGTTATTCTGTTAAGGAGAAGGAGTAGGGGGTGATATGATAGCAATGTTCCAATATTTAGGGGGCTGCCCCAAAGAAGAGGGAGTCAAGCTATTCTCCAAAGCACCAGAAGGGAAGGGAAGAAGCAACGAATGGAAATTAATCAAGGAGAGAAGCAACCTAGAACTAAGGATAAATTTCTTGACAGTTAGAACAATTAATCAGTGTAACAACTTGCCTTCAGAAGTTGTGAATGCTCCAACACTGGAAGTTTTTAAGAAGAGATTAGACAACCATTTGTCTGAAGTGGTGTAGGATTTCCTGCCTAGGCAGGGGGTTGGACTAGTAAACCTCCAAGGTCCCTTCCAACTCTGTTATTCTGCTTCTTGTGACTTGAGTTGGTGGGATCTAGCCATCGCTTCTCCTGTCCAACAATCCTCACAGATTAGCATGGCGGGCAACAGAAATGTCTTCCTTGACCCCTGAATTAGCTGGAAAATAACCATCCTTCTAACAGTCCATTGTGAATTCAGTCCTAGCTGCAGGCAAGCAATGCAGATGACTCTCTCCTGAGTGCAGGAACACACTTGGAATCTTTAAACCTCTTGCTGTGGGCCCAGAACCACTAATGAGGTTTGCAGACAAGGTACACAAAACTCAATTAATCTCTTCATGGGAAGGAGTGGATTATGTCCATGATTTTACAAGGGGAGGAAATATTAATCTCAGAGGGAGAGAGGTGGTTAGGAAATACAAAACATAAATAAAATCTGCTTGAACTTGTTGCAAAGGCTGGGAATCATTTCTTTAATTTTTTTTTTCTTATTTCTAGTTTTTCTTATTTCTGTTTCTTCTTCTTTTTTTGCCATCTGGATTTCTTTTCTCTCTCTGCTTTCTTTCTTTCTCTCTCTGCTTTGGATTTTGTTTCTTTCTGCTTTCTTTTTCATCTTGTTTTGTGCTACTTCAGATCATTGTTCAAACCCTTCATGAAAGGTGTTTTAAACAAAATCCTAAGGGAAACTCTTCCTATGTCACTACATCCAACATGAAATGAGGGGGATGACCTTGTTTTGGTTGCTATCCCTTTCAGTGCTAACCCCTGCGTTGGTCAACCAAGACAACCAAGAAAGTATGCTCCCATGCCTTGAATGGCACCTGGCCCAGGTAGGTTAATGGATGATGTTTGCTGGATAAAAAAGTTAATGATGCCAAAGGTTAACATTTAAGCTCTTCTGAAAGGTATTTTAAAATGGCACAACCGGTTTTTCCCCCTTACAATCCACAGACTTTCCCCTGATAATTGACTGGCTAATATCATTCCTGGGCTGACCTACCTGCGAGAGAGAAGGAGAGGGAAAAATGGTCTGCAGGGAAAAATACAGGCTTGCCAAGCAAAAATCCCCACCAAGGCCAGCAAAAGCCTGAAATGCTGGAAGCCACCTTTCCAATTTCCAGTTCCGCTGGCCTTCAGATGTGCCAGGACTACGTTTCCCAGCATCCCTCTGCAAGCCTCACCAACCACCCTGGCTGCTTTGGCAGGTTGGGAAGTCGAGTTCCAACACAGCTGGAGAGCAGCGGCTGGAAAAGCTGGCGTAGGAAGCGATGCCCGGCGAAGGGGAAGCGAGGAACCGACTCTCCGCCCTGGAGAAAACGCCTGGGCCTTCCTCTCCTCGCAGGGGAGGCACTGCCAATTGCCCCCAAAAGTGGAGGCGATCGATCCTTGCAAAGGCTGCCAGACAAGCGCTTGGCTTGTCCAAAAGCCAAGGATGCGCTGGCGTCCTGGATCACAACCCCATCACTCCCAGCTTCGGGGGGGGGGGGAAGAGGTGGGGGGAAGCAACCCAGCTTCGATTCCAGCTGCGGATTCGGTCCTTCTTATTACGGGCCAGCGGTGGAGGCAGGAGGAGACAACGAACCGAAATGAAAAGCCAGGTGGAGAAATCGGCGAGGCGCTGTGATGCTGAGAGCGCGCCGGCCCTCCTCTCGCCGCCTTGCTCTCCGCTGCGCCTCGCTCCGACCACCCCGAAAGCAGCTTGGCTTGGCCGCTGCCCGGGGCTGGGCGAGGCGCCGCTTGGCCTCTGGGCTGCGGTGCAACAGAGCGCAAATCCAGCCTCAGCCCAGCCAGCGCGGCTCCCCCTGGAAAAGCGCCCTGGCTGGCCCAAAGGATGCTCAGCCCCCGCTCCGCTCCAGAGCCCCACTTTGGAGAGCAGCTTCCCCTGTCCCGCTGTCCGACAGAGAAGGCAGAGGGGAGAGAAGCATCGCCCGGCCGGCTGGAGAAAGAGAACCAAGAGCCGGGATGCGCGCTTTGCTTTTGGACGCGGGCGAAGCGCGCCAGTCCAGCTCCGGGAGGATCAACCCTGCGCCCCCCTCCGCTCCATCCTCCCCCCCCATCCCCCAAAAGCAGATTCAATATCAATCAGAATAGAGCTGGAAGGGACCTTAGAGATCTTCCAGTCCAACCCCTCTGCTTAGGCAGGAATCCCTATACCATTCCTCCCCCATCCTTCCCACCCCCTGCCCACCCCCCACCCCGCCTTCCCGGGCCTAACTCACGCTCGAGCCTTGGGGAAACCCATGGAGAGCAAGATCTCCAGCGAACAGCCGCGTTTGATGGTGCCCGCCCGGCTCTGCCGGCTCCTCCACGGCGCCACTTGGCTGTACAAGTCCTCCTTGGCAGCCATGGTGAGCGGGCGGTGGGGCGGTGGCAGGGGACGGCTGCCCGGCCGGCGCTCACCGGACCATCACGCCCCGTCCCCCAAGCAGCGGGCCAAAGCAACGCCGCCCCCCCCGCCCCGCCCGCTCGCTCGCTCGCAGCCTGGCTTGCGCGCTGCAAGGGACGGCCTTGGCCCGGCTGG
>CM066334.1:38391701-38486701 GCA_033807585.1 Hydrophis major
ATTCTGTAATATTAATTTGGGAGTATCGTTCAACATTAAATTTACATTTTTGATGGCTGCATTTCCCCCCTCCCCCCAAGTTATGTCAACAAGTGCAATGACTTGTCAGAAGAGACAAAAGTCCAATGGTCCTTTACCAGGACATCCTTGCTTCATATAGAAGAGTTGGGTAGGAGGATCTTGGCAGTGAATTACAACCCCTGGCATTTATGGTGAGGATCCTTAAAGAGAGGATATTGAATTAGTTACTATTGTCCATTGGGGAGCGAGATTGGGACTGTAGTGATAAGCTTAATTAAACAATATCCATAAGGTCAATGCGTCTACTTTGGCACTGATTAACAGAATAAAGACACAGCCTGGACCATTAAATGTCTCCCTACACTAGATAAGGACTTTCGTATAGAAGAGAATTCATCAGTAGCTCAGGGTTGGAGTCCTTGGTGCTTTCTCAGCTTCATGTCTGCTTGGAAATGTTTGTCAGGTTTGGAAGCCATGTTAGCACCAGAAGCTTCCATGCTGCCACATTCCTGTGCTTGGGAAGATGGGAGGGGGGATATTATGGAGCGTATGTGGTTAGACATAATAGCATTCTTCTTTACAGTCAAGGTCATGTAATTTCTGCACCCGAGTGAGGAGTGCTTGAAGGAATGTCTCAAATTGGGACAGATGGTGATTGGGGCATGTGATGGAATGATGGATGCAGGGGGTGGGTTTGTAATTTTTTTACTTATTGGAGGAAAGCCCAGAATTTTCAGATTCGGGATTTCCCAGATGTGCCAGTTCACTATTCTAATAAAAGGAAACTTTGAGAACATGTCCGTCTCGGAGTTATTTATTGGAGTTGTTTTCTGGAACGTTGACAATGTTTCAGCACCAAACTAACAGAATAGTAGAGTTGGAAGGAACCTTGGAGGTCTTCTATTCCAACCCCCTGCTCCAGCAGGAAACACTACATCATTTCAGACAAATATTTATCCAATTGCTTCTTTAAAATGTCCAATGTTTTTTTTTTTTTGTAAATTTTATTTGAGTTTTCACAAAGAGAAAAAAAATACAAATAAAACATCTTTTTTGAAAGTAGCGTAATCCCGGGTTACATTTCTTCATACAGACACAAATTCAGGTTCATGCTCATTTTTATATTCTATTCCATATCTTATTACTATTTTACATTTTCTGCATAGCTTCTCCCCTCTTTTAATTTTCTCAATTTTATTTTAATTATCTCATCTCAATTCAAATCATTGTATTTATATTTTTTGTCTGTCCTGTTTCAATTATCTATTATCTTTTCTCCTTAAACAAAATTTCTCCTGTAGTTACTGATTGGAGTATGACGCCTTTATATCTTTTCCCTAAAGTTGTAACATTCAATATAATACATAACTTCCATTTGGATTCTGCTTGGTACATTCTTAAAATACACACTGTATTCTTAAAAAAAGAAAAGAAATATAAATATAATATAATTAAAAAAACATTCCATTCCAATTCAATTCTATCATTAATATTAACATTCATTAAAGTCTTAACATCTTTAACATTACTTTTCAATTAAATATCATACTTTTATGGGAACAATTATAAGCTCTCCATAGTTAATTCCCCCCCCTTCACTTATATTTTATAAAACATTAACTAATTAAAATGTTCTCGTTCCTTCCTAATTCAATTTTCTCATTTATTTTATTTCACTTATTTTATTAACAAACATTTCACTAAATTACACTAGCTACTTTATCCCTCATTTTAATCATATGTTGTTTCCAATTTTCTACAATTATTTCTAATACTAATATAACAATACAATCTTATGTACCTTTAAAGAATCCCTTTTTCAGTTAGATTTTCACCCATTATCTCTGAATAGGTTCTGTTTCTCTATATCTTGCTCTGGTCCTTTGTAACTTCTTTTCTTTTCCTTCTTCCCTCTCTTCTTCTCTCTCCCCTTTTTACTCCCTTGTCTCTCTACTCTATTTCTCTCTTCTGTATTCCCCTTTTCTGTTGCTTTCCAGTATTATACTTATTTTTCAAATTATTTTTCTTTTCTTTGGTTGTTTTCTTAAGTCTTAAATTCTCCATTCTCTTTCCCCCCCCTTTCCTTTTTCTTCCCCACATAAAATTGCTTGTTCATTAAAGATGGCTTCTTCTTTGTCCCAGTCTTCTTGTTTTGCAGTAGTTTCTTGTTGTTTCACATGGTTCCAAATCTCCATTTCCAAGAATTGAAAAACGAAGCCAAAAGAACCCTTCCCTTCTTGTCCATCTTCTTTGTACTTTTTAAGTTCCATTTTCAATTCATCCAGAAGTGGTGCCATTGTATAAATTTTTAAACAACCACCCGATTGATTTTAGTCATTCAAATATAATAACTAAGAATCCAAAGATCACCAAATAATCCAAATACACGCAAGCTGTTTCTTTTTTGCTCTTTTTTTTCTCACTTTCTCTTCCTGGGGTTACTATTTAGTTGCAAAGTTTCAGTTAAAATGTATCTTTTAGAAGTCTTATTGAAATTTTACTTTAGATTCTTTTAAAGTCCAGGCAGTCTCCTCCCTCTTCCAGATCCTGCCCTTATTCTTTTCCTCTCCCTTCCTGCTTATGAAAAGAAAATTTTTAATGTCCAGAAATCTTTATTATCCCTTTGGCATTTTGTTTTATTTTCAGCTTAATTGCCTATTGATGTCAAAGTGGATTTTTCCGATTTCTTATTTAAGTCTCTTAGTTGTCAGTATAGGGAAGGAGAGAGAAGGGAAAAAAGCCAAACCTTTCCCTCTTCATTTTCCTTCGCTGCTTTCGACTCTTCTTTGGTAGTGATGTTATTTTTTGTAAGTTTAAATTCTAGGGTACCTTAGTTGTTGTTGCTTTTATCATTTTACCTGGTCAGCCAAAACTTTCACCTCTTATCTTCCTCCTGCACATTCTTTTACAGTCAAGTTCCCCTTTGTGGTGGCCATTTCTGACCACCGCTGCAACCACCTTCGGGAAAGGGAGTAATGGCCAGCTGAGGAGGAGAGATGTGGCTCTCCTCAACCCTGCTGGCAGTCTCCCTCCTCTTCATCACCTCTATGGGATGGCTTAGCCCCAAAACCAGCTGGCTTGGGGCACTCCAGCGGCAAGCCCAGACAGAAATCGCGCACGATCATGGATTTCTGTCTTTCACCAAAGCCCTTCAAACCGGAAGTCCTCCAAAAACATCCAATGTTGAAGCATTCACAACTTCTGGAGGCAAATTGTTCCACTGATGAATTAATCTATCTGTCAAGAAATTTCTCCTTAGTTCTAGGTTGCTTCTCTAAACTAGGTTACATCCTGACAAAGGAGTGTAGAGTTTATTGTTCCATGCTCACTAGCACTGATAATGCATGTTACCTAGTTGGGTAATGAAATGTCTGCAAGCAAAGAACCAAGTTCAGAAAAGATCACACCAAGGATTCAAAGATACCTTCCTTCCACCCATTGACTCACTGGAGGCACAGCCCCAAAGTTTAGTGGATAAAATAATTAATTAACAGCACGAGGATGAGAACTAGAAGAGTTGAGTTAGTTGGTTATGTTCATAATGATGCATTTATTACCTTTAGTCTCTATCTGGCCCAGTGTTACCCAGTAAGAATCCAAGGTTGAGAATGGACTTGAATCTAGCTCTAGAATCTAGAATCTAAATCTCCTGGATCTTACATCAACCACTATGCCATGGTGGCTTTCTCAGTTTTGATCTCAGTCTTGGATGCTCAAAAGCAAACTTTTTTCTAGCAAAGAGCTTCACTTGCCCTTCACATGGCATGCCAGGAACAAATCTGCCCAAATTAAGTTGATTCAACAAAGATACGAGTGGGACCAAGCCAATTTAATTAATAGGGATGCAATTGAATTGACATTTATATCTAATTAAAATTAATTCAATTGAGTTAACAGGAATATTGCTTGTACAATTTTCCCTTCCATCACGTTAAAAGTCAGGTGCAATTTCTCGAAATCATTTGAGGCACCTACATGCCATCCTGGGATCTCTTCAATGTCACATGGGCTCCAGGTTTTTTGCAATTAAACAATAATTGGAAGATGGAATATTTATTTGGTTAGAACAGCAACACCTAAACCCCCTACAATATCTTTGAAATATCCTGCAGCACAATCTATATAAATATGATTCAAAAATAGCAACTCCAGGTTGTTTGATTATGAATGTATAACTAATTGGGAACATTGTAATTATGTGGACAATAAGCTGCTTACCAAGGTTTGGAGTTCAAAGCTCTTTGTTAAATTATGAAGCATTCCCAATTATTGAACACGCCCATTACCTAAATTCTTATCTGGATAACATTGGGTACACATCTCAATTCTATCCAGTTTCTCTTTTTCTTGGGTTGTTTTATTGCATTGCAGGAGAACCAAGGTAGCAAAATGAAGAAGTATTGAAAGACATTGATTGTTGAGAGGTTCTCACTTGAGAGATTATGCCTCTCCTATGATCCACTTGCTAGAGAACCACAAAGAGGGAAAGAGCTCTCTTTCTCACTGAAAAATGAAACTATTGTGACATCGGTGGTCTCAATTCCTGAGAAGGAAGGAAGGAAGGAAGGAAGGAAGGAAGGAAAGGAAGGAAGGAAGGAAGGAAGGAAGGAAGGAAGGAAGGAAGGAAGGAAGGAAGGAAAGGAAGGAAGGAAGGAAGGAAGGAAGGAAGGAAGGAAGGAAGGAAGGAAGGAAAGGAAAGGAAGGAAGGAAGGAAGGAAGGGAAGGAAGGAAGGAAGGAAGGAAGGAAGGAAGGAAGGAAGGAAGGAAGGAAGGAAGGAAGGAACTGAGCAGTTTCCCTACCTCGAACTGGTATGGAAAATTGTCTGAATATCTAACTGAGATGTCAGGAAGGTGATTAGTTTTCAGAAGGAGGTTCTGGACATCAAATGGTGTATTATTTTTTGTACGTTTCAGATTCCTTGACATCCTGTACTAAACAGAACCAGTTAGAACAAATTCAGATGAGGTTCGCATCAATGAATCTTTGGATGTAGACCAAATCTGAAACTGTTGACTTTATAGAGAGACAGAGAAAACAGAACCCAGCTGCACACAGAGAAACAAACACATATGTGCTGCATTTAAGAAGCTATGCAAGGAAAGGGAAGAAAAAAAAAATAGATTTCTCATGGAAGGCATTTCACAGATGCAGGTAGGCTACATATCTGCATGTATGAGTTAGCTTTCGGGCATAAGATTAACTCAGTTCTTTCCTTACGAAAAACAAGACAGACTTAATCTCATGCCCGAAAGCTAACTCATGCATGCAGATATGTAGCCTACCTGCATCTGTGAAACGCCTTCCATGGAAATCTGATTGCCCTGATTGCACAGTGCCTGTCTTTGAGGAGGCATTTAGCAATCAAAAAATGTGGAATCCAAGAGCTGACAAGGTCTACCTACTATCCCATTCAGTCCAACTCCCTGCTCGGGGCCGGCATCCAAATTAAAAACTTCAGGTTTAAATTCTTTCCTGGTGTGGCAGCCTGATCAGCTCTTGTGCTCTGACACATCTTAACAAGGAGAACTCACTATCTCCTTTGGTAATTGGCTAACTGTGAACGTTATTCTTACCACTATGAAATGTTCAGAAGATCCAATTAAAACCCATCTTCCTGCAACAACTAAGACCATTATTTCATGTTTTACACTCTAAGATGAGACAGGGGAGGTCCTGACCTCCTCCCTTTAGCTATCTGAAGACGGCTTATTAGATCAACCTTGGTTTTCTCTTTGCAAGACTCATGATATCAAACATTCTCGGGCTATCATTGCAGGACCTTAATGCCCCCTGCCCCCATTCTCTTGCCCAGCCATCCTTATAGATCTTCCTAAGATATCTACTGGGATGTGGAACCACATTGCGGCTTCATGGGATGGCCAGAAACACACACATCATACTAAAATAAAGACCGGGTTACCTCAACCCACTGAACCAAAAATGAAATAAAATTTACTGTCTTTTAGCCTCATCTCAGATGCTGGTGCAAATGCAACAGTTGCATTGGAAGAGCCCGTTAAACTCATCAGGCTTAATCCCAACTTATTGTGGGATCAGGACAGTTGTTTTTCTGTTAGATTTGGATTTGAAACCACAAAAGGCACACCCCACCTCCAACTACAATGTCTGCCGGAATATAAGGATGCGTTAGGCTTCCTATGCTCTGAGCAAAACTGTGGGGTCCTTGGTGCTCTCTGAGCTTAATTGTCTTCTTGCAGATGTTTCATTGCCCAAACATGGTTGATGCTAGCACTGGTGATGTGACCTAGTTTGAGTAATGAAATATCTGCCAGAAACGATCAAGCTTAGGGAACACCAAGGACTCTACAGTCCTCCTCCTCCTCCTCCTCTCTGTAAACCCCATTCCCTTCTAGCACTGATGATGTGATAGTTTGGGTCATGAAACATTTGCCAAAAAACAACCAAACTCAGAGCTGGAGGGTCACCAAGGACTCTTCATTCCAATCCAGAGCTACAAATATTCTCCTTTGAGCAAAAACTCTTCTAAGTTTAAGTTGGCTTTCTCTCACTCACCGTTTCTAGAATAGAAAGCCCAGGGAGCTGGATTCTCTACAGTCTCAGGTGTTACCAGATGAAATAATCAGCAATTTACAATCCATTTCTTTTCTCCTGCTGCTTAAAACCGGTTGAATCAATGACAGAAGCCACAGTCCACTAAGACTTCACAGCCTCTTTGTTCCACCTTCATCATCTGTCTACTGTAGGCTTAACTTTGGGGTTTCAGCTCTGGAATGTTGCCTTCTGCTTATTCCCTCAATCTGCAACTGTTCTAATGGAAAAGAGGGTGCATGGGTAGATGGGATGAAATCCTACTCGGCCAGTGCAAGGATTTAATATTTCTGCTAAGTTGATTCACTCTCTGAAAGACCCCTATGAATTGCAAAATGTTTGGTCAGGTGTTCCTGACAAAATATTTAAGGAAGAAACTGAATTGCTGCAAGAATATTGGGCCAGGCTGATTTTTAAAAATGTGTTGTTGTTTTTTTATATAGCTTTACCAGAATAAAAAAAAAACCACATTTGGTATAGTTCAGAAGAAGTATTCAAAGAAATGAATTTCAGGATATTTTTGGTTCCCAGTATCATGCAAAACTATCTGATAATCTACTAAAACAAATCATGCGCCAAATGTTAGGGAGAAAAATGCAGTTAATAAATAAACAAAAAACCAACTAGCAACTATATCAATCTTTGACAGTGTTCAGTAATTTCTGATGCTTGCGAATCTGATTATCTGCCAAAATCACAACAGTTCAGAAAAGTTGGCAAGTCAAAAATTGCTGTCTTTCAAACTAAACGCTTCCTACTGAGTGTGGCGGTCGAAACTCTGAACTTGAAATTGAATGTTTACAATTCATCGGAGGGGAAAAATCAGATTTTTGGCAACTTTAAAACATCATCTTAGATGGAAGTTAAACACTCCCCATCAAATCACACGCCAAGGACTGGTGTTTTCACACTGCTTATGTTGTAAGTTTAAACAAATTTCCATCTGAAAATTTATTCAAATCTCTCTAATTTCCCCAACTTGTTGCAGCCTTTAAAAAAAGATTTTAAACAATTAGTAAATGTACTTATCATGGCTCATTCCCTAAGTAGTATCTTGCTTTGAGGATCCAGATAGACACGGGTGCCCAGTAGTCCTCCAGTTATGACTGCAGTGGAGCGCAAAATGTCTGTTGCTAAGAGACAGGGGTTAAATGGGTTTTGCCCCAGTTTACAAACTTTCTTCTTCCACAGTTGTTCAGGGAATCACTGTTGTCTTCCCCACGGACTTTGCTTGCCAGAAGGTCACAAAAGGGGATCACATGCGGAACTGTCATAAATATGAGTCAATGGTTAACCATCCGAATTTTGATCATGTGACTATGGGGAGGCCGCAGCGGCCATTACGTGTGAAAAAGGGTCATAGGTTATTTTTCAATGCCATTATTAACTTTGAATGGTCACTAAACATTGTTGTAACTCAAGGACTACCTGCAACATCATCCCTGGACATTCCTTAAGACCATCTGATTTTCTTAGCTCATAATTGGCAATTCCTGGCAGAAAAAAAATAGAATAACAGAGTTGGAAGGGACCTTGGAGGTCTTCTACTCCAACCCCCTGCTTAGGCAGGAAGCCCTATAGCATTTCAGACAAATGACTGTCCCATCTCCCCTTAAAAACTTCCAGCGTTGGAGCATTTACAACTTCTGGAGGCAAATTGTTCCCCTGATTAATTATTTTCACTGTCAGGAAATTTCTCCTTAGTTCTAGGTTGACATTTAGACATTTTTGGTTAGCATCCAGAAATAATCTAATTTTTCTGTCATGCATTCCAAGTCACTGCCTTTTCCTCATTTGATGACGTGGTGAGATTTGCCTATGACATTATGGTTTGTTTCCAAGGCGGTTTGTTGAATAAGACACGATGGCTAAATCGCCCCCATAGAATACTGTGCCATAAAGCACAGTTGACAAACCACAATCATTAAGTTGATGGAACCCCAAGGAAAACTCATGATGATAAGGCATAATATACAAGCATGAACTGCTTAACTCCACTCCTTGCAATGAACAAAGATTTACATAATTTGGCTACTATTATTAAGAAGGAAGCACGGTAAAACATCTGTTTGTGCATGCAGAGAAATCACCCTGCTGAACTAGATAAACCAATGAACCTGTTTTGGCCAAAACTGGGTCCAGAATTGGGATTTTTGGAGCCCTACCCTCTCCAGTCTAACCAGGTAGCTGCCCCCATGGATTTAGAAGCTTCTGTAATCTGAGTGTTCAGGTCTGTACATCCCCCTGAAAGAAAAGCCAAAATTAAAATCCAACAAGGAATGAGTGAGCCATCCTTATAAAGAGCTGGCTTATCTCGGGAGAGCCAGGATCTCCTGGGAAAAAAATAGGATGAGTAGAGAGAAAGGGGAGGGGAAGGTAGTTGTAAGGAAGGAGACAGAAGCGAACCAGATATAAGCCAGCTTAGGCATTTTGATATTGAGAGAGGTAAGAGAGAGAGAGAGAGAGGTATGAGAGAGAGAGACACAGAGAGAGACAGAGGGAGAGAGAAAGAGAGAGAGAGAGCACAAGAGAGATCTCTACTTGATCCTAGAATTCCCAGGTGATTTTGATCTTCTCTCTGTCAATCCAATTTACCTCTTAGGGAGATAAAAGTAGCAGGACAAAACTCCTCACCTCCTTTTCCCGTGAAATGACTTGAAGTCGCAGAGGAAAGATAGCAATGTATATGCAATGAATGTGGGGAGAGGGAAGCTTTGTAAAGCAGGGTGACTTTGGGCCAATCACCAGGAGATGGAGAGCTCTAGTCCCACTTTAGGCATGAAAGCCAGATGATGTCAAGCCCAGTATTGATATATGTGTAGCCATCTTAGTGAGGCTTAATATATATTCTTTTTCTTACTTTCTCTTTGGCAGTCATGGGGGAAGGGTTTCGGGCTTACCACATTCCTAAGCGGGGAGGAATGGAGAGAGAGAGAGTTGTTTTGGCTTGGTGGTTCTTCTTCCCATGGGAAATGAGCTGTCCATGCCTAGGCACTGGAGGTGGAGATTTATGACATCAAGCAACGTTGAATTACTTCTATTGAAGAATGTGACTTTTTTGGGGGGGAGGGGCTGTTTCTAACTTCTAATATGTGGGGTAATTCCAGATTCTGTCAGATCCAGAATTACCACGGACTTTGCCAATTTGATGCTTTCCTAAATAAAAGAATTTTTTTCTTGGAAGATGGACTTTGTGTTTTTCTTTTTAAAATGGATTTCATCCCTTGGAAACCTGACAGATGAATGACTTTGGGCCAATCACCAGGAGATGGGGAGTTTTAGTCCTACCTTAGGCATGAAAGCCAGATGAATAACTCTGGGCTACTTATCAGGCGCCTGTGAGTTCTAGTTCTGTCTTAGGCATGAAAGTTGACTGGGTGACTTTGGGCCAATCACCAGGAGTCTGTGAGTTCTAGCTCCACTATAGGCATGAAAGTCATCTGGGTGACTTTGGGCCAGTCACTCTCTCCTATCCCAACCTACTATTCAGGGGGAAAATAGGAGGAAGAAATATTAGAGATGTTTATCTGCCTTGAATTCCTTGAAGGGCTAAAAACAGGCTGAGGGATTTCCTGGGCCCTGGAAAAGCTTTCAGCCACATGCAAAAATGCCAATTGCATGCCTTGGAAATGGAACTGCCATATGGGGAGATGCCCATGTGGTACCTGTTTAACTTGTTCACCTTTATTTTGCATATTGATTTCCCTGGCTATTTATTTCCCAAGGCCAGGACTCGGCTGTTATCTGACAGATCCGTGTGCCTCTGGCTGTTTGCAGAGAAATAATCGGCTCCCAGGCAGATATAATACTGGCCATTTTATTTCCTGCATGTATTTAATTACAGCCCTGAATATATATTGCTTATTTGAAAAGATCTTGATCCTGGTGGTTTGTAAGAGTAGATGGACACCCTTCACCTCTTTTAAAGGCACCCTGGTACATTATAAAGATGCCCTTGTGCCTGTCATCTAAGTACAAAGTGGCTTTGACTGGGTCTACAAAGATGCTTGAAAGTTAAGCTTGAATTTCACAGCTCTTCTCCCTTGGAGCTGAATTACCCTAACATGCACCCTCAGGCCTAATAATGACTTCAAATATTCCAAATCCAATCCTAGTCACCTTTCTCGCCTGGCAAAAAAATGGAGAAAACCAGACTTGGAGAATCACTGGCAAGTAACCTCAATCATCTTGGATTAAATCAGGGTTTCCAAGAGTCAAGTCATTTGAGCTGTCTCCTGGGGATTGGATCAAACTCACCCATTCAGCTTTCATGACTAAGGTGGAACTAGAACTCACCATCTCCTGGTGATCGGCCCAAAGACACCCAGCCAATTTTCATGCCTAAGGTGGAACTAGAACTCACTGTCTCCTGGTGATTGGCTTGAAGTCACCTAGCCAGCTTTCATAGCTAAGGCAGGGCTAGAACTCACCATCTCCTGGTGATTGGCAAAAGTTGCCCAGCCAGCTTTTGTGGCTAAGGTGGGACTAGAACTCACTATCTCCTAGTGATTGGTCCAAAGTCACCCAACTGGCTTTCATGCCTAACGTGGGACTACAATTCACAATCTCAGTTTCTTGCCTGGTGCCTTAATCTCTAGATCACTGGACCAAACGGACTCTTAGCAAGCACTCAGCCATGATTTCAAATCACAGTTTATGATTTAGTACGAGTGAAGCTAGCCATTTTTGACTTTTCCAACAGACCACAGAAGTAAACAGAGGCTGGGAATTATATTTGAACCACCCAGCCTGGGGAGATTTCTGTTTTCCTAATTACTTGGCATGCCAGCTGCAGACAACAGAAGGAAGAACATCTCATAAGTGATACTGTATGCCGAAGTTCTCAAGACTTGTTGATTCCAAACACACAAGCAAAATCAATATCTTGATGTACGCTGGTCCACCAGCAATAAAGGAGCTGAAGCTACAGCATGAATAACAGCAACTGAAGGGTCTTTTATTATCTCATTTAAAAAATAAAAACAGAACAAACAGCATCTGTTCTTCAATGCTGGCTGCTATGGCTATGTCTAGACAGATATGTAAACTATAAAAATATAAAAAATATTGCCAAGAGGTTCATTCAGAATTTCATCACATGCTGCTCCAAAGGCAGATAACATGATTTCAGTCTAAGGCTGGTTTTATAAATGAGGTTTCTGGGGGGATAAAAATGTCCACAAGATGTTGTCTTTTAAATTGAGATTCTTGTTAAGCCTTTTCTCTCAATCTTTTCCTGAGTGACGGTATCCTTTTAATAGATGAAAGATGAGGCCAGCGTTGCTTTCTTCCCTTTCCCTTTCTGAAAAACCAATCCAATTTATAATTTGTAGGATAATAGGCAGATCTGAACACAGATATCCTTCATGTTGCCCCGTTTCTCCAAATTTTTGCAAAGCTTTAATGCATGGCTCAAAGATTGTCTGCAAATATGTATACACGTTGCAGGAAGGAATTAGGAGGGGGGAAAAAATCTATGAAAAAAATGCCTCGGCTATATGATGATGTGTATAAAAGACATATATTGAAGATAATGGCATGAGAGAAATGTGTACTTTCATTTTTTGACCCTGTAATTCCTTTTATTGGGATGGAGTCTGGGCGACTGAATGGAGCTGTGCATTTGCTGGCTGGATGCCCTTCCTGACACCTATGTGGAAGTTCACAGCAGATATTTTCTCTTTTGTGCCCTGATAGAAAAATATCTGTCTCTGCCTAGGATTGACCTCTGTGGATTTTAAGTTTCTATGTTCTTAATTGCATACTGCCCAGAGTCGGTCTGTGAGTGAGGTGGGCAGTTTCTAAATCCAATGAATAAATAAACAAACAAACCCACAAATTTGTGATGTCAGGACAGAGTTGGAAGGGGCCTTGGAGGTCTTCTAATCCAAGCCCCTGCACAAGCAGGAGACCCCAGACAAGTGACTGTCCAGTCTCTTCTTAAAATCTTACAGTGATGGAGCATCCACACCTTCTGGAGGCAAGTTGTTCCACAGATTAATTGTTCTCACTCTTAGGAAATTTCTCCTTAGTTCCAGGTAGCTTCTCTCCTTGGTTAGTTTCCATCCATTGTTTCTTGTCTTGCTTTCAGGTACTTTGGATAATAGTTTGTCTCCTCCCCCTTTCTTTGTGGCAGCTTAAATATCAAACTAGAACCCCACGGGTAGCATCCGTCCCCTTTGCTATCTATCAATGTCTTGATACTTCAAAGTGCTTTGCTTGACCTCAAAATGGGGAGGGGGGAGCAGGGTCTCTCCCTCTTCTTCCAAAACTGGCACATTTCCCCACAAGCAAACTAGTAGTGGGATTCAAAAAAAAATTACTACTGGTTCTGTGGGCATGGCTTGGTGGACATGGCTAGGTGGGCATGGCCATGTGACTGGGTGGGCACGGCTTTTTTCACCCCCCCATCTGGTTTTAGGGTCTTCTGGGCCTCAGAGGAGCCTCTAGGGGGGCGTTTTTGCTCCCAGAAGACTCTTCTGGGGCTCAGGAAGGCAAAAAATGGAGGGGGCCTGAGCCCCTCTGTTAGGAATAACAAGGTTACATTACTTAGTTTGGGTAAAATAATATATATAAACTATGATAGTGAATTTAAGTGTGTGTCACTTTAAACTGCAAAGCATGTAATTTTGGGTGCGGTTGTAAAACCGCCATAAGAGGGAGCAAGAGAACCTACTGGCTTACTGTATTGCTGTATTACTGAATTGCTTGCTGACTATGATGGATTGATGGTTTGCTAACTGCCTGCTCCTGTTGCTGAAGGAAGAAAGGAGGTTTGATTTCTTCATATCTCTACTGCAAAGAGATATATTACTGGACTGATATTTGTAAGTTTACTGACCTCTTTTTCAACACTGGACTTTGCAACTGAATAATCTCTGGACGGACTGAACTAATGAATGATTTATGGACTGTTTTGACTATGCTAAAACTCTTACTGGAATAAACTATTTAACTAGCACAGTGTATCTGTTTTACTGAGTGTAAGCTACAAAAACGTTTATCTCACATATTTTGCCTGCCTGCCTGACTGCCGTGCAGATTTCTGCTAGGGTGTATCCCCAACACCCTCCCTCCATTTTTTGTCTTCCTGGGCCTCAGCAAGGGGAATCCAGGCACAGCTGATCATATGAACAGCTGATTGTCAGGAGGGGGAAAAAAAGAAAGAAATACCTTAAGGGGCCAGCATCAGGTGGGCAGGGTGAGTGAGCCAGCAGTGACCGGGTAGGGGCCATGGCCGGCCAGAACTCACTAGCAGTTTGGTGAGCCACAGCAAATCCTTGCTACCACTTTTCCCGATCTGGTGCGAACCAGCTGAATACCACCACTGAAGCAAGCCAATCCTCCTGTAGCTTCTCCAAATACTCTACTTCCTCCACCCTCATTTTTATATATATATAAAAAAGTACCAACTAATGTTGGTAGCACATAATGATTGCTTGCATTCTGGCTAATGATGGCATCACACAGACCAAATCAACAGGGAGGCCTGTCATACTTTGCTTTGCACTGAAACGACACACAACCACCTTAAAAGCAGCCTGTGGCTTTGTCACAGCAGCAAAAATAAAAAAGCCACAGAGAAAGCTGGCTTGATTCCTTCATTTTTGTTTCTTTTCCAAACTCTCCCCTAGAGCTATTTTTTGTTGTTGTTGTTGTTGTTGTTGTTTTGGTTTGGATGGGTAGGAGTTTGAAGCCACGCATTTCCAAGGAACCTTTTTCACCTAGAAAAACACCTGGGGAGGAGATTTTAGGTAATTTTTTTTTTTTTTTACAAAAAGTGAAGAGGATGCACCAGACTATCCCCATCTCACTAGAAGACCCCTGGTTGAGCAAAAGGCCCCTGGTTGAGCAAAAGGCCCCTGGTTGAGCAAAAGGCCCCCCTAGATTAGTTTAAGAATATGAAGCTTGAGCCACGAGGAGGTCTTGTGTTTATTTATTGCAATGTTTGGGAATTCACAGCAAGCATTATCAAGGCTCTTCAGACTCAGATAATTATATCTGGACATATTATGTGAAGGTCTAGCTTTCTTAACAAGCGTGTAATGCCTGGAAAGACAGAAAGAAAGGGTGACCAGAACAAAGTGGATCAACTCACGCAGGAAGGCAAATTGCTCTGACGCAGCTCCCCAAACATGACACACTTTCTGAAGTTAACTCAAGGTTTCCTTTATTAAGAGCACCAGCAGTCTGTCCGTCCGTAAGAGGAATAGCTATCTACTACATCTATTCATCTTCACCCCCTGCCTTTTATCCCCAGGGTTGGGCTTTGCTAGCAGCGGTAGCTTTTCTATTCCAAGAACCGGCCCATAGATTTCCACTGCTCTCCTCTCCTCTGCCTTCTGCACAGCTGCATATCAGACACTGGACCCAGCTCTTCCTCCTCTTCCCCATCAGCCACCTCCAGACCTGGGGGCTGTTGACTCTCCATCTGAAGGATGATGGATGGCCCAGGCTCCACCTCTCTCTTTCTGCCAGCTCCATTTCCCTCTTCCCCATCGGAACTCCAAGGTTGTCTTGGTGTTGAACTTGACTCCTATGCCACTGCTTCCTCCTCTGATTTGGCTGCTGGAGGGGCTGGTGGCCAACAGGCCATAACACAAACAGATATATCCTAGAATAATGGGATATGGAGTCATGGTGGTGCAGGGGTTAGAATGCAGTACTGCAGGCTGCTTCTGCTGACTGCCTGCAATTTGGCAGTTCAAATCTCATCAGGCTCAAGGTTGACTCAGCTTCTGTCTTTCCGAGGCGGGCAAAATGAGGGCCCAGATTGTTGGGGGCAATTTGCTGACTCTGTAAACTGCTGAGAGAGGGCTGCAAAGCATTGTGAAGCAGTATATAAGTCTATGGGTATTGCTGTAATGTTGCAGGATCCAATCTGGGTCAGTCACCAGGGATCAGAGGTTTGGTCTTCCGAGCTTTTGGACTCATGCTGGAGCCTCAAGGAACTTCTCTCCTCAAGGAACTTCTCTCTCTCTTGAGGGCTATTCTAGGCATTGACTATGAACTGAAGAAGCTTCTTGGATGAGAAGCTAAATGTCTTCAAGGAAAAACAAAGTCCAGTTGCCTTTTGAGAAAGCACCTTTAGTACATCTAGGACCGGATGATTGAGAATCTCCATAGCCCAAAGCACACATTCTCTCGTGAGAAATAAGTTTTTTTATTTTATTTATTTGATTTGTCAATCACTTACAAGATAACTGGTATAAGCATAAACATAGTTATGAACACATGAAGTGGATACATATAAGAAAAATTTTAAAAACCCAATTGGACAGGGACGGTAGGCACATTGGTGCGCTTATGCACGCCCCCTGCAGTTCCCTAAGGATGAGCTCCAGAATGATTCTGAAAGTTCGGAAGAAGTTCAGGAGCAACCCATTCTTCAGGGATGGTAGGACCTGATTGATGCTTTGCACAAAATGATGCTTTGCTTCACTATGGTTCATGAAATAAAACCCAAGTAGCTAAATTTGCATGAAGTGTTAAGCCATCATCTTTAATTAACAACTGCCATGCCTGGATTCACACACCACCAAAACCAAATCTTAAAAAATAAAAGGGATGTTACAGCTTAGTATAGTGTGTGAACCCAAACAATAATTGGAAGCCACTGCATTGTGCTTGCTACAAAACAGAGCTTCCGCTGGCTCACCAAGCTACAGGCGTGGAACCAACCCATGAGGCTAGTTTTTTCACAAACGCTAAAACCTTTGGACTGATGAAGGCGGCATCTCCAATTAATAAGGGAACTGAGTCATTTTCTAAAGTGGCTTGTTCTGTTTACTACAAATAACACGGCTGCCTTCAAGGAGATTTCCCCGCTTCTCTGAAGCGCAGGAGAAAATTTGAACCTGAGTGAAATATTAGCGCAATCAAAAAGCAAATGTAGGGAAATATGGTTTTGGGTGTGGGAATAAATAGAACTGAAGCTGAGGGGGGGGGGAGGGCTGCTTAATTCATATACGGCTTTGATGCACACACAGCCTCCTTCAAACGTATTCGTTGTATCCTCCCTCTACCAACACTGCAAAGTCTTACTGCAAGAACTAAAAGCAAAAATTAAATTACAGAATGTGGCCGCTGGCCATACCGCAAATATTACTTTGCTGATTCTGAGCCACATAATTTGAGTCTCCATTTACTTCTGGACTATTGTTGGCAGTTTGTCCAAATCTCTTGCATTTCTTTGCACTCCTGGTTGTTTGTTCCTTGCTCATGACTTCTGGATGGCATCCACCTCATGCCATCCATGGTAGCATTCTCCTTATCTTGGTCAGACTTCTATCAACAATCTGTTCTTTCTCTCCAAGATTCTGTAGAGATTTTCAGTCATCGAGATCATGGTCGTCTCAAAGGTGTTTTTTTCAGGAGGCAACTAAGAGCTGAAGAAGCTTCTTGGATAAGAAGTGAAATGTCTTCACAAAGGGAAAAAGCAAGTTCAGTTGCCTCCTGAAGAAAAGAAAAAAAACACCTTTGGGACAACTTTGACCTGGATGACTGAGAATCTCTACAGACTTTTAGCTATACAATTTGGGATGGAGAGCATTTGAAGGGTGTGGGAGTGTGAAGGGATGTCCAGGGGAAAAAATTGCAGACTACAGGATCCATTTACACTACTCAGGTGACCCCGAGGACACAGATAAACCTCCAAGTGCTTCAAAGAACTCCTCTAAAAGGATGCAAATGACCAGTTGTCTGCAAGGAGCATAAACCTTTCCATTCCCCATCATCCAGTCAGAGCTGAAGAAGCTTTTTGGATGAGAAGCGAAACGACTTCAAAGGAAAAATAAAACAAGAAAATTTTATCTAGGATGCTTGACGTCCAAAGCCAACGTGCTCCACGGAACCTCTGCCCCAAAGGCTAGCAACACATCCCTTGAAGCTTAGAGGTTACCATGGGTTTCCTCCCTGAGGTGAATTCCAGATATGTTAGGGCAACAACCACCATGTCCCAGGCACCATGACTCAGCACAACTGGAAGGCAGAAAGCTGGGAATGTAAGATGGCCAGTCATTTTGTCCACTCTGAAGTTATTCTTTAGAGAAAGAAGACCAAGATATTCTATTTTATGCAGCTAACCAAGAATGCAGTCATCGGCCAAGCTGTATCTATTGTGAGATCCCATCCTTCCTCTTGTTCACTTAATAGTATGAGTGTTTTCCCCATCTTGGGGAAAATACCTCTCAGGTAGGTCCCAGAGCCACACAGCCTATCCCAAATTCTTCGACCTGTCCCTATTCTGAACAATGAAAAATATTCAGCTACCTGTTTAGTCACCTTCTAGAATGGAAGAGAAACATCTTCCCTTAGATCAAGGGTGTTAAACTTTGACAACTTTATGATTTGTGGACTTCAATTCCCCAAATTGTCCACAGGTTTTTAATTCACCATGCTGAGTGAGGAGATTCTGGGAGATGAAGTCCATTGAAATCCATAGGTCTTATAATCCTCCATGCTGGCTCGGGAATTCTGGGAGTTGAAGTCCACAAGCCTTGAATTTGCCAAGGTTGGACACCCCTGTGTTAGATGGTCTTCAAATAGTTGCTCCCCTCAAGTTGCTTGTGTTTAACTCTACAATGTGGATTATTGAAAAAGGGAAACTTTTAAAGCATAACACAACTTTTTAAAATAGTTTGAGCCAACCATGACACTGCATTGCATTTCAGAAATTTGGGATATCCATCATTCATATATTATATCAATGTCAACTAGGATTTTTGGAGCACTTTAAAAGCTTATTCCAATTTTTTCTTCTTCTAAATTATCCTTATGATCCTTTCAGCTCCTACATCTTGCCAGGCTATATATCTTTCAATAAATAAGGCAAACAATAATGTAGCACTTTTCACTCCCAGCTCAGCTGCTGCTAATGAACCCTGGTTTATAATGAAAATGAGACAGCATTTTTGAAAAGTTGCTTTGTAGTCTGAGCAAGTCCTCCCATTTGCTGCCTTGAAGAAGATGCAGAAAAGAGAAAAGGAAAAAATAAACAGGGTATCAAAAAAGTAGATGATATGGAAGGCAGAATTGTTGATGAGGTGCAGCTCTGAATGTATAGATGATTTTTAACAACACTGCAAATAATTTGAGTGTTTAGTCTCTAAAACCTTAACTTTCTCCCTCACGTCTCACAGCTGCTTTCTTTGCCAGTTCTTTTCTCCCAAACTTTGGGCAACACAACACCTCTTTAAATTATATATTTCTTTATTTAGCCAATTTGTTGACTTCTTTAATTGCTTCTTCCCTCACCATCAAAGGCAACTACATATGAAAAAAAATCACTTATTTCTAGGAGATCTGCCTATAGTGGGTGAGAAGTTGCTATTCAGTTCAATGTTTTTTTAAAGTCATCTGTGAAAACTTGATCACCTGAGAATTTACTTGATGCAAACTTTAAAGCAGAGGGCAAAGGGCCAGAAAGACTCGAGACAAGTATTTTTCATGGCTCTATTAAATCTAATATGACATTGTCCTGTAGAATCAAAAAGCAGCACCCAAAGCAAATAATCAAAGCTCACTGCTGTGATTTATTAGACACCACATCCTGGAGTAGGACTCCTGCACAAGGAAAAGGGGGAGACATACCCCTGCAGACAGAGACAGATGCTTATTTATACAACTCAGAAAGGAGAAAATGATGTATGAATACATATGTATAAGTAATAACATAATAGGTCTCAGGTTATTTCCTGTCAATGTTGGTATTCTATTGGTTTGGCCCGGTTCGGGTAAACCGATAGTAAAAAAAACAGCTAACGGTTCGTCCGAACCAGTATTTATTTATTTTCCTCCCGACAATCAGCTGTTCCAATGATCGGCTATGCCTGGATCCCCCTCACTGTTACTGCTTTGCCCTGGAGGCTTCCCTGAGGCCCAGGAGGCAAAAAAGGTGTGTGTGTGTGTACTGCATGGCCCTCTCACACTCCATTTTTTGCCTCCTGGGATCAAAAATGGATGCACAGGAAGGTGCTGCAAAAAAACAAAAAAGCTATGCCCACCCAGTCACATGGCCATGCCCACCTAGCCACTCCCACCTAGCCACTCCCACCTAGCCACTCCCACCTAGCCACACCCCAGAACTGGCAGTAAAAAATATTTGCATCTCACCCCTGCTTCCTGCCCTTCTGTTGTCTATAGCAGGGGTTCCCAACCCACGGACCACTGCCCATTACCATGGCTGTGAGACTTTTGGAACCGGTCCACAAAAGTGATGGGCAAGAGCATGCGTGCACACTCTCCCGCATGCTCCATTTGTTCAAGCGGTGGACATTTGTGCCCCATTGCTCATGCAAATGTAGCTGTGGTCAACCTGTCAAACGACTTCTCCTTACTTCTGCTTCATTTCTCAGTTACCATTCAAGAGTGAGGGGGAGAACATGGGGGTGAATCAGGAATGTGGTGCCTCAGCCAGCTAGCCATCTACCCAGCTGGCATGAGAACCAAGGGCATGGCAATGGACATCTGTTGAAGTTAAACAGGAACCTACATCTGGATTAATTGGCCTATGTGACCTGAGAAACATGGGGGGGAGGAGTCTCATTCTTTTAACTACCCCTAAGCTTGGGGATAATTTAGAGCTAGCCTCACCTTCTAAGTGCCGATATGATGTACTCAATAAAGGATCTCCTGAATCGGAACAGTGTTCATTACTCAGAACAATGACAGTAGATGTCCATCTGGAACCCACACTGTATATCAGACATTAACATGATTGAGCGAGTTCAGAAGTATTTCTTGAGAAGAGTACTCCATTCCTCTACTCACAATAGAATTCCCTAAATTTCCAGGCTTTAAATTTTGGGCTTGGACCATCTGGAACTGCACTGCCTGTGGTCTGATCTAAGCAAAGTACACAAAATTGTCTGATACAATGTCTTGCCTGTCAATGACTTCTTCAGCTTCAACCACAATAATACATGGGCAAACGATCGATACAAACTCAAGGTAATCCGTTCCAAACTCGATTGCAGAAAATACCTCTTCAGCAACAGAGGGGTCAACGCCTGGAATGCCCTACCCAACTCCGTGATTACAGCTTCAACCCCTCACAGCTTCAACCTCAAACTGTCTACCGTGGACCTCACCCCATTCTTAAGAGGTCCTCAAAGGGGGTGTGTGTTATGTATTAAAATGGACTACTCGAAATCCCTGCGCCTTGATTGGCTAAGGCGTGGGGATTTCTGATTGGCCAGGCGAGCCGTGCCGATTGGCCCGATTGAAGTCTCCCGCGATTGGTTCAAACCAAGAGCGGGAGACTTGAATCGCTGCCACTGGCCGCGGCCGCCGCGGCAAAAGGTATAAAAGCCGGAGGCTTTTTGCCTTTTGCCGGTTCGGTTCAACTATTGCAAATAAAGAGCTGTTAATGAAAGTCACCGACTCAGAACCTTTTTTTCGCGGACACGACACTGGCGACGAGGATGGGATCTCGCCCCTGAACCGAACCCCGTGTCCATCTAAGAACTAGCGACAGCAAAATGGCGAAGATAGCACCGCCTGCCCCCTTCAACCCCGCCGCCGAGGACTGGGAATCGTACTCGGATAGATTCCGTATGTACCTGGAATGTGCCGGCATGAAGGACGCCCCGGGCCCGCTAAAACGCGCCGTCTTCCTTACGCATTGTGGACCAGAGGTTTTCCAGATGGCCAAGGCATTGGCCAAACCGGCAGACGCGACTGCCATGGATTGGGACGTCCTCGAACCCATTCTGAGGCGCCATTACGCCCCCGAGGTCCCCATCCTAATACGACGAAATGAATTTTACCGAAGAAACCAGAGACCAGACGAAAAACTGAGCGACTTCGTCGCCGAATTAAGGCACCTAGGCGGACTCTGTGAGTTTGAAGGATTAAATAGTCTCATAAGAGACCGTTTCGTACTCGGATTGTGGGATCCGACACTCCAGAGCCGACTTATGGCCAAAGGCGACATCAGCCTAGCCGATGCCCTCACCGCAGCCGCAGCCGCAGAAGCAACCCGCACGTCAGCAGACACCATGCGAAGATCCGACGCGAAGGGCGGAAACAACAACCCCGCGAGGTCGGCCGACGCAAGAAACGAAGCAACCGCACACTACGGCGTCTACCAGTCAACCTCCAGCACGTCAGATGATGAGGAGGACATACATCGCGTGCAGACGGGACGCGGAAACCAACGAAGCCAAAACAGTCGTAGGTCGAGGACCAACTGCGCCGGGTGCGGCGGCGACCACCCCAGGTTTGAATGCCATTTCTTTGATGCTATCTGCAGGCATTGCGACCGAAGGGGCCACATCGCCCGAGTTTGCCGCCAAAAGAAGACCCGCAGCCCGCCAAGATGGGAACAGCAGGACAGAAGAAGAGAGAACTCCCCGCCCAGAGCCAGAGAGCGCCAGCCAGCAGGAAGATGGGACCAGAAGCAACGACCTCAAAGAAGCGGCGACGGTCGGCGGAAAGAAGAAACCCACCAGACGGTGACCATCGGCCACGCCATCTCCGACGGCGCCAGAAAGGTACACGTAGAAGTCCACATCGAAGGCCGGCCATGCAAAATGGAAGTGGACTCCGGGTCCTACCTTTCCATGATTGCATGGCGCGAAATAAAAAAACTAGTGCCTACTCTACAAAGAAAACACGTGCTTGCCCAGAAAATCATCATAAAAGACTACCAAGGTAATCGCGTTCCGGTAGTGGGCACCAAGAACTTTAACATAACCTACAAAGGCCACACCGAACAACTGCCACTCACAATAGTCGATCGTGACCGCCCGAGCCTGCTGGGTCTGCAATGGTTCGCCCCGCTGAACATCGCGCTGACAGGTGTCAACCAAGTCTCCATTGAAGCCTGGGAACAGCAGCTAGTCCAGGAGTTCCAGGAGGTCTTCGATGGAGGCTTGGGCAAGTACAAGGGGCCCCCTATCTCGTTTGATTTAGACCCAAGGGTTCCCCCCAAGCGGCTTAAACCTAGAAGGGTGCCCTTTGCTTTAAAGCCAAAAATTGACGAGCAGATCAACAAACTCGTCAAACAAGGGGTATTAAAACCGGTAGACCACGCCAGATGGGAGACCCCTATAGTGACCCCAGTAAAGCCTGACGGGTCCGTGAGAATCTGCGGGGACTATAAGGCCACCCTAAACAGCGCGCTACAGCAAAGCGCCTACCCAGTTCCAATAGTGCAACATTTACTGCACTCACTGGGAGGGGGAAAAATTTTTGCCAAGCTCGACCTCGCCCAGGCATACCAGCAACTGCCTGTGGACGAGGAAACGGCAGAAGCCCAAACAATTGTGACACACCGGGGGGCCTTCAAGTGTAACAGACTCCAATTTGGAGTCAGCGTGGCACCAGGCATCTTCCAGAGCCTGATGGAACGTTTGCTACAGGGCATCAAGGGGGTGGTGCCCTATTTCGATGACGTACTAATAGCGGCGCCAAACGAAGCCGAATTAGAAAACCGATTAAGACAAGTCTTAACAAAATTTAAAGAAACAGGACTTAAAGTCAAACGCGAGAAATGCCAACTTTGTACACAGCAAATAGAGTTTTTGGGTTACCTCCTAGACCGGCAGGGCATCCACCCTACAACTAAAAAAGTTAAAGCCATCAAGGAAGCCCCCACCCCGAAGTCCAAAACAGAACTACAAGCATTCCTAGGCTTACTAAATTTTTATAATGTCTTCCTACCTCAGAAGGCAACGGCGGCGGAACCTTTACATAGACTCCTAGACAAGAGGGCAGCATGGACTTGGGGGAGACGAGAACAAGCCGCCTTTCAGAAAACCAAAGACCTCCTCACCTCCGACGCCGTCCTGATGCAATTCAGTGAGACTTTGCCCTTAGCTGTCACTTGCGACGCATCACCTTTCGGCGTCGGCGCTGTCCTCAGCCATACCCTCCCAGACCAGAGAGAAGCACCTATCGCATTTTTTTCCAGAACTCTGACTAAACCGGAACGGAACTATAGCCAGCTGGACAAAGAAGCTTTGGCTATAGTTGCCGCCGTTAAGCGTTTCCACGAGTACCTGTACGGCCGCCCATTCAAAATAGTCACTGATCATAAACCACTATTGGGCATCCTCGCTGGAAACCGTGCTACACCAAACATCTTGTCGCCCCGCATGACAAGATGGTCTGAATTCCTGGCAGCCTACAGCTACGAACTGTTACACAAGCCAGGTAAGAAAATTTCGCACGCGGACGCTTTAAGCCGCTCGCCCTTGCCGGACTCTGACCCTGACCCCGCACCAACAACAAACACCCTGAGTATCGAGAGTTTGCCCATAACCGCATCTGATATTGCCAGGGAAACCATTAGGGACAGACAATTGGCGCAAGTCTTACATTGGTTAGAAAAAGGCTGGCCGGAAAGAGACATTGACGAGACTTTTAAAACATTCCGGCAGCGCCAGACTGAACTTTCACTGTTAAGAGGTTGCATCCTGTGGGGTGATCGGGTGGTAATTCCAGGCAAATTGCAAAGTAGGGTCCTAGAGATGTTACACGAGGGTCATCCTGGCATCGTCAGGACAAAAGCCCTGGCCAGGAGTTACGCTTGGTGGCCAGGGATGGACAAACAAATTGAAGCATGGGTCGCCAAATGCCACCGGTGTCAGGAAACCAGATCCAGCCCACCCACAGCACCTATCCGGGACTGGGAAATACCACGGGGACCCTGGTCCAGAATTCACTTAGACTTTGCTGGCCCCACAAATGGACACACTTTTCTAATCACAGTCGATGCATACTCAAATTGGTTAGAGGTGGCTAACATGAAAACCACCACCACAGAGGCTGTCATTAAAGAGCTGTGTAAACTGTTCTCCACACATGGCCTCCCAGACGTCATTGTCTCAGACAACGGGCCCCAATTTACATCCATCGAATTCGAACGGTTCCTGGCCGAGAAAGGTATCCGCCACGCATTAACAGCACCGGCGCATCCGGCGGCGAACGGTAGGGCGGAACGGATGGTCCAGTTTACAAAAAAGACCCTCCAGAAAATGGACCACGGGGAGATCAACGAAAAAATCAACAAACTACTTTTCATACAGCACATCACACCCAATACCACAACCAACAAAAGCCCTGCAGAACTCCTGATGGGCAGGAAGCTGCGGTCCCCACTCGATCGTCTGCACCCAACCTATAACCCGGAGCGACCCCCGGACTCAAGCTCCAGGTACCGGACTTTTGAACCAGGCGACTTGGTCTACGCCAAAAACATGACGGGGGACCCCCTATGGATCCCAGCCGTCATAACCCAAATCACTGGCCCACGGTCGTACCGGCTCCAAACCATCGATGGGCGAGCCTGGAAACGACATATCGACCAGCTCCGGTCTCGAGCAATGACTGACCTCAACCCCCAAGACACGAACCAAGGGGGGAGGGAATACCCGGTAACACAAACACGGGAGAAAATTAAATTTAAAAACTCACCAGAACGCAGCCTTCGCGAGTCCCATCCGGAGAAGAGCCGTCCGGCCAACTCTACCGACTCGGAGAAGCCAAGCGGGAGCGGCAAAATCCGTGACTCAACCGACCCGGTAGGCCCAGGCGGGAGCCACGGCGAGAGAACCGGCCCGATCATCCAGCCGGTTCTCACAGAGCCAGGAGCAGCCAAAAAGATGACCGCTCTGGCCGAGTTACAACAAGGAAGTGAGCTGCGCAGGTCAACTAGGACCCGACGGAGCCCCGCCTACCTACGCGATTACACCACGTGAAGGACCGTACCAAGAGGGGAGGGGTGTTATGTATTAAAATGGACTACTCGAAATCCCTGCGCCTTGATTGGCTAAGGCGCGGGGATTTCTGATTGGCCAGGCGAGCCGCGCCGATTGGCCCGATTGAAGTCTCCCGCGATTGGTTCAAACCAAGAGCGGGAGACTTGAATCGCTGCCATTGGCCGCGGCCGCCGCGGCAAAAGGTATAAAAGCCGGAGGCTTTTTGCCTTTTGCCGGTTCGGTTCAACTATTGCAAATAAAGAGCTGTTAATGAAAGTCACCGACTCAGAACCTTTTTTTCGCGGACACGACAGTGTGCATAAGCGCACCAGCATGCCTACCGTCCCTGTCTTTACTTTCCCCATTTATCTGTATTTATTCCTTTATTCGTGTTTATGTTCATACCTATACTTGTTATCTTGCACATGTTTGACAAACAAATAAAATATCTAAATAAAAAAATAAAAAATGTGCGTGTATGTGCATGCAATCCCACCACTCACATGGAATTATCTCTTCTCCCCTCTTCTGCCTGCCAGTCCGCAAAGCCCCCCCAAATTGGGGAACTCTGGTCCACAAAGAAGAATGGTCTTAGTTAAAGAAATGTTTCCATCTTGGGGTTCAGGGCTTACTGGCAGGGTGTTTTGATAAAATTTATCACAGGCCACTGTGAGCTACAAGGTCACATTCCTCGTGTCCTAAAATGTCTATTAAGCAGTCCCCTTCATGGAAAAACTGATTTTCACCATGATCCACAGCCAAAGTTGATTTCTACAAAACTTTACAAATTTTGTAATGTATTCTGCTAGCACTGAATATGGATCATTTGCTCTTAGGAACAGTCCTGAGGGTGTTTGTGTGTTTGTATGTGTATTTGTGGGTGGGTGGATTATACTAGATAAAAGAAGCCAGATATAATTTTTCTCCCTTTTTTAAATTCTAAAAATAACCCAGGTGCTCAGGGCAGCATGGGGAATCTGTACGGATAATTCTGTACCAACACTGATGACATAAATACAGACAAATACATTTCTGAAAGGGTCCTGTTGGGTTCCAAACACATTTTGCAATTCAAAAACCAGAAAACTGGAAATCCTTGGAAACCTTATATACTATCAAGGGGCAAGAGACCAGGTCCACACATGAAGATTTAAATAAACTGATTTATTGCTAAAAGTCTATGCACTCAACCGCTGGTAGGCTGACCCCTGCTAAGAGTCAACAGAATTCAAGGGAAGTTGGACTTAGTTTGTTTGTGGCTATGTTAAAGATTCTAGGCTGATCCCCCTTTTCACTCCACCCAAAAGCTCTGCCATCTCTTCTCCTATCCACACACACACACACACACATCCAGCCCTTTACCTATTTTTTTAAAAAATAAATCAATTCAATTTTTAAAAAATTGAAATATGGCCTCTGTCCCCCCAAACAGCTATCCAGAGGGAAGGAAACAGAGACAGAGAGATGATAGCAATAGGCAGCTGGAAAGATAGAATGACAGAGACAAGACAGACATAGAGAGGGTTGATGGGTGGATGGAACAATGTAATGGCTCGTTCATCATCTATATTCTATTCTATGGTGTGCTTTCCAGCACAACATGCTTCATTGATGCTTGTTCAAACCTACATTTTCTTGCACCCTCAGTTGTATGCAGGCACCCCCTCCCACTTTCAGAACTCCTCCCCACCCCATTCCATGCTCCCCATGTGCCAATCAGGCTTTAAACTTCCCACTTGGAACATGATTTTACACCATCAATTTGTCTGCATTCATGCTCCTTCCTCCAGAGATGATACAATATAGTTATGAAACCCCTCGAGTGGTTTGCAGAAGGGCCATAAATAATTCAGGAAGCTGCTTCCCCTGCCAAGTCACCCTTTGGAAGAAGGCCAAATGGCTTCTGGGCTTGGCAAAGTAAACCTTTCTGTTGTTTGTTTAACTCAAAACTTGGCTACGTTGACTGTTATGAGATCCTGATGAGGTGTCCCATGGAGCTGATTAGTAGTCTAAGAAGGACATCTCATCTCTATTCCATTCATGTTCTGGTTCCTAGTTTAGATGTCTGTGGAGATCCTCAATCATCCAGGTCATGGTTTATTTTTATTTATTTATTTATTTGATTTGTCGATTGCTTACAAGATAATAGATATAAGTCTAAACATGAGTAAGAATGCAGGAAATAGGTGCAAATAAATTGGGACAATAGGACAGGGACGGTAGGCACGATGGTGCACTTATGCACACCCCTTACAGACCACTTAGGAATGGGGTGAGGTCAATAGTGGTTAGTTTGAAGTTAAAGGAGTGGGGGTTAGAGGATGTAACAACAGAGTCAAGTAGTGCATTCCAGGCATTGACAACATTGGTTGTTCCAAAGGGACCAATAAAGGAAGATATTGTAGCTCAGCATTGAAATATAGCTCAGAATTGATGTTCTCTGAGTTTGGTTGTTTCCTTGCAGATGTTTCATTACCCAAGTTAAGTGACATCATCACTTCAAGAAAACAACCAAGCTCAGAGAAGTACCAAGGACCTCCCATTTGTCCTAAAGATGCTTTCCCCAAAAGGCAATAAAACTTTCTTTCGTTTCCTTTGAAAATGTTTTGCTTCTTATCCAAGAAGCTTTTTTCAGTTTGAACTGAAGAAATTCAGCTGAAGAAGCTTTTTGGATGAAAAATGAAACATTTTCAAAGGAAAACAAAAAACAAGAGAGCCAGTTGCCTTTTGGGAAAGCACCTCTGGGACGTTCCTAGTTAAGCTAAATTTCCTCTTTATGTTTTTAACATGGTTGAAGTTTTGATGTTTATCGACATCGTTTTTATGGTGTTGTAAGCTGCCCAGGGCCACTCCATTATTGGGGTGGGGTGGGGGTAGCATATGAATTAAATAAATAAATCTTAGTTGATTAGGTGAGTCCTCAAAGCCTCAAACTTAAGACACAGAACAAAGACCAGCCACCACTTCCTACAATCCATAGTTTGTACAGAAAGCCCTTAACATCTTAGCTGTATCTTTTAAGGTCGCACTAACATTGACTTATCTCAAGCAAAGCAAGCCCAATTTAATCAACTGCTGTCTTGTACAACAGACACAGTTCTTGCCTCCTCAAGTGGAAATATCTCCAGGCTGGTCTGAGAAAATAAAATTCAATCATCTTGGCTGGCATGGCCATTAAAAGAGGGTAAGGAATAAGCCTGTAAAACAGAGCACATCTCAATTTTTTTCCCCCAGCAACGTGAGAACCGATAAGAACTCAGCAGAAGGAACATTTCTACATCTTTCCCAAGTTGTGTTGAACGTTAAGAAAGGAGATTATTCTGGTTTCCGGTTCCGCATGGCTTCGGTGGCAGCAGGAATTTGCGACCGTTCGCGATTCCTGCTGCGCTTGCCGCCGAGGTACCCCCGATCCAAATGGGTCAGGGGGATATGGCTGCCCTGTAGGGACAGCCGAAGAGAGAGGGGAGCCGGACAGGGGGTTGGGGGTGTCGCAGACCCCCTCCTTGTCCGGAAAACCCCCTTTTTCCCAAGGCGGTGGAGCGGCAGTCAGCAATGGCCGCCACGAAGAAGCCTGCAACCGGGTAAGATTGTGCTGGAGGAAGCAAGAAAAGTGAAAGTGCTGGCTGAGCCGGGTCAATCAACATCTTTTAAATTTGCTGGAACTGAGCTGTCTGAATTGCTGGAGGATACATTGTATCCCTAAGAAGATTGAAAGCGGTGGAGAAGCTTTTTTTTCTTCACTCTCCCACCCCATGGAAACAGCAGATGAAGATTTGAAATTTGTTTGGGCACTGAAGGTGAACTATTCTGAAAGTTGAAGTTAAGGGACAAAAGAGTTCTTGGACATTGGACTTAAAAATTTAAGAAATTGGGAAACCCTTATTAGAGGTATGGATTTCTGATCATTTAAAAATTGATGTTGCAAGTGGGAAGGGAGAGGAAAAAAATTGGAGCAGAAGTGGAAAAAGGAGGAGATTGCCTAGAATCTCAAAGAAAGATATATGGTAATTGGACCTTTTTGATTAAACAGTAACCCCAGAAAGAGAAATAGAAGAAGGAAGAAAAGTATTAACTTTTGGAACTTTTTTTGAATGATTTTTGATTAAAAATACTTGGTTGGTTGTTTTGGGGAAAGTTTCTCTTTTCAGGATGGCATCGCTTGTGGATGAACTAAAGACTGAATATCAAAAATATAAAAAGGAAGAACAAGATGGAAAAGATACTTTGGGCACTTTATTTCAATTTTTAGAAATGGCGTTATGTACTTATGAAAAGTTGACTACGCAGCAGAATGACTGGGACAAAGAAGAAGAGGAACAAGAAGCCATCTTTGATGAACAATGGGTTTTTTCCAGGGAGGAGGAGAAAGAGGATAAGAAAAAGGGGATTTTAAGGTTTGAAAAAACAACCAAAAAAGAGAAAAATGAGAGGAAAGGTGGATGCAAGGTTAGAAAGCAAAGGAAAGGGAGTAAGAAAAGGGAAGAGGAGAGACAAAGGGGTAAAAAGGGCAAGGAGAAGAATAAGCAAGAGAGAAAGGGGGGGGGAGAAGCCTCAATGGTGGGAAGCAAGATCTAAAGAAAAAAAGTTTATTTAGAGACAATGGGTGAATCTAATTAAGGATAAAAGGGGGATTCTGGAAGGTACATAAGATTGTGTTTTTATATGTGTATTTAGAGTATAAAATTTATTGTGTAATTTTAGAATCTACTAAACAGAATCCCAAGATAAATTAAGTGTTATATGAAGTACTTTTAAGTTAGGGTAATGAGTTAAAGGCGTCACTCCAATTAGTGTATAGGAGAAGTATAGTAAAAGAAAAAAGATGAATGGATAGTTGGAAATAGAACAGACAAAGAATGTTATTGAAAATGGTAATAAGATATGGAAGGATATATAAAGGTTTTGTTATGTCTTTTTGGGTTTTGTATGTTGATAAAAGGCAATAAAATTTTAATTAACAAATAATTTGGAAGTTGGGATAAGATATGAAGCTAAATAGATAAAGTAAATATTGATATTTAAATTGGGAATCATTATGTTCTATTGGTTTTCTTCTTTAATTATCACTATTTTTTTAAAAAAAAATAATTTATAAGCTGTTATGCCTTGATTGTTTGTGCACTGTTTTTGTAAAATTAATAAAATTGGTTTATAAAAAAAAAGAAAATGATAATAAGATATGGAAGGATATATAAAGTGAATATGATGTTTGAATTTGTGTCTGTGAGAAGAGTTTCAACCCGGGATCAGGCAGCCTTCAGAAAAGATGTTTTAGTTTTTTTTTTTCTTTCTATGTTCTGTGTTTTGTATGTTTATGAAAGGCAATAAAATTTTAATAAGCAAGAAATATAATTTGGATAAAAGGAGAAGTCTGGATAAGATATGAAGTTAAATAGATAATGTAAATATTGATATTACAATTTGGAATTATTTTGTATGTTCTATTGGCTCTCTTTAATTATTATTATTATTTTTTTAGAAAAGATTTTTCAAGTTGTTATGCCTGGATTGTGTATTGTTTTTGTAAAATTAATAAAATTTGTTATAAAAAAAGAAAGAAAGAAAGGAGATTATTCTGGACCAACACAAGGTCTTGTTGCCACTTGACTGGCTTTTCGTGAAAACAGAGAGCAAGAAAAATCTGTCTCTAGTACTTTATTCAGCCACTTACCCGAAACATTAATTAGAAGCTTAAACGTTGCTTCAAGCGGAGTGTCATCGGAAGGACTTACACCAAGTATGAATTACAAAGTCAGGAACAGTGTAAAGTTTGCCTAGATCTCCTAAAAGAGCAGAAAGTCCAACTGTACAAACTTAGTTCTTATTCCCATTGGATTCTCCTGCCTTCTACAATTTCTGACTTCACTTTGGGGGCAGATGGAGCCATACATCATCTTGACTGGGAGGCAAAGAATATCCATATCTTATGGGAAGTGGGGACTGAATACTATGAATGTGGTTTGTGATCATTCCTCTTGGAACCACAAATGAAAGAAATGGGTCATCTTGTTCTCTTTCTTTGCCTCTACCTCATAATTTCTCAATCTCCTTATTAAGATTTGATTTGCTGCAACCATTTCATTAACCTTCCTAAAACTTCAACACTATCCATCTTAAGAAAGGCACCAAAGTTGCCAAGGATTTTGTAAAATTTATGGTGGCCATATGGTCCCTTGGCCAATGTCTCCAGAACTCTGGCTACTGCACAGGAACCTCTGAAGGAAGTGGGGTATTTCTGAAATATCACAAGAGATATCTGAAATAGCAAGTGTGTCCTAGGAAGAGATGGGAGAAAGCCAAACCAATGGCCAGTTAGATCAGCTTCTAATCCTGATCATATTATAGTTGGCTTACAAACATTTCTACAAGAAGATGTACAAAAAGTTAATTTGCTTCAAACAATCTGCTACATTTCAATGGTAGGATTCAAAACTTTTTATTATCAGTTCTGTGGGCATGGCTAGGTGGCTGTGGCAGGGGAAGGATACTGCAAAATCCTCATTCTCTCCCCACCCCACGAACCTGCTTTCCAGCTCCGTTCTCCTGTGCAGGGCAACCAAAGAAGACCCAGCCAATCAGCTAGGACTCAGGAGGCGGAGAATAGATGGGGAGGGCAGTCTGAGGTTCTCCAGAACCGGTCAAAATCTGCTGAATACCATCTCTGTAGCATCTAAAGATCCAGTGCTTGATACGCTGACATGTTGAAAACCTCTAACAAATTCTAGTCCAGGTAAGTTTTATTCTTGTATGGCTTGTACATCATCAATCCAATTTTTTTATGTTTACTGATTTTATCTGCTACTGTTTTATTGGAGCATCTGATGTTATTTTTTTTAAGCGCCTCCTTCTGTTCAGTCGTACTGTCTTCCCTTCCCTTCTTGCTGGTTCAGCTTTATGATATTTTAACTGTGGCTTCATATTAATTTACCATTTTAAGCTCCATTTAATTTAACTTCCCTTGTAAGAATACCAATTTATTCTTTAAAAGATTAGCATTGTTTCCATTAATGCATTAAATCATTGGATTTATAGCTTGGGCCTCCCTGCTGGAGAATCATTTATAGAGAGAAAGAAATATAAAAATCACCCCCCCTCCCCAATTGGCACCGAATTTGCAAATATTTGTTTGAAGTCTGCTTTCCCTGAACAGCTGTTGGATTTTTTTTTTAAAAAAAAACCTGCAAATATTGTGTTTTAAAAATTTGTTCTGTCCTGTTCTAAAGTCTATAGAAATGGAAGAAGTCCTCAGGTTTCAGCAGACTGATGCTATCAGAAAATTCAAGAATGTGACTCTGCCGTTGCGGATTGTCCTTTCCAAAGACATACAAAATAAAAAAGATAGATTCCAAAATAATCCATGGTATTTAAAAGCACAATTTATCCTCAAAGAGCTGGCAGGCAACACAACTACCTCTGAGCCTGAATAACGTAGCTTGGACATTGTCATTGCAAGAAGACATGTTTCTAGCTGACATGTTTCTAATAATGCAAAAACAAGGTTGAGACTCCAGAAAGAGTGCAGGGAAGAGCAATCAAAATGATTAGGGGACTGGAGGCTAAACCATATGAAGAACGGTTGCAGGAACTGGGTGTGTCTAGTTTAAGGAAAAGAAGGACCAGGGGAGACATGATAGCAGTCTTCCAATATCTCAGGGGCTGCCCCAAAGAAGAGGGAGCCAAGCTATTCTCCAAAGCACCTGAAGGCAGGACAAGAAACAATGGATCCAATGTCCATTCCAACTCTGTTATTCTATATTCTAGCCTCTTCAATGAAGCTGAAGGAAAAGCAGACACAGGAGAAATCCCAGAAGCTATCTTTTCTACACGAACACACAATGTGCATGGACAGCAATTGGTTTGGATTATTTGGTTGAGGGTCATTTTCCTAAGAGAATTCAACATCCAGATTTAAAGGAAACAAAGCAAAGGTGGTATTCAGCTGGTTCTGACTGGTTCTGGAAAACCGGCCAATCCCACCTCTGACTGGTCCCACCAACCCCATCTATTCTCTGCCTCCCATCGAGTCCCAGCTGATCGGCTGGGTCTTCTTTGGTTGCCCTGCACAGGAGAACGGAGCTGGAAAGCAGGTTAGTGGGGTGGGGAGGGAATGAGGATTTTGCAGTATCCTTCCCCTGCCACACCCACCAAGCCAAGCCCACAGAAGCAGTAGTAAAACTTTTTGAATCCCACCTCTGTATAGCGGTAGTCCTCGATTTACAAATTTCATTTAGTGACCATTCAAAGTTACAGCAGCACTGAAAAATGTGACTTATAACCGCTTTTCACAGTTACGACTTTTCCAGCATCCCTGTGATCATGTGATCAAAATTAAGATGCTGCCCAACTGATTCACATTTATGACGGTCATGGTGCTCTGAGGTCACATGATCCCCTTTTGCGACCTTCTGACAAGTCAATGTGGAAGCCAGATTCGCTTAACAACTGGATTACCAACTTATCAACTGTAGTGATAACAACTGAGGTGAGAAAGGTGGTAAAATGGGGCAAAATTCACTTAACAAATGTGTCAACTCATAAAACATTTTCTATGCATGTTTTATAGTTGACAACAGAAAGAAGGCAGGGTTTCAAAGAGCAGGCGGCAGTGTGGAATCGAAAGTACATTCCATTCATATTTTCTTCAGAGACTGATTAGATGACCGAAGCTTCTGCTGAAAAAATCTAACTGCAGAGGATGATTTATGACTCTTGGCTATGGACATGTTTCGTTGAATGATACACCCAGAGGAGTGGAGCGGAAAGCAGGATCAAGGGTGACAGTGAATTACATATCTTAGAGGCGGCTACGTCCGGCATTAACATTTTGTATACACATTTTATAGTTGACAAAATGTTTTACCTAACAATGTAAATGTTGGGCTCAATTGTGACCATAAGTCGAGGACTACCTGTATTTAGGACGGTGGCGGTAGTGTCCCGGGGTTACACAAGAACCATTTGCGACCTTCCCCAACCAGTTTCTGAAAAGCATAGTCAATGGGGGAAGTTGGATTCACGTAATGGCCATACAATTCACTTAGCAACCTTGGTGAAAAAGGTCGTAAAATCGGGTGTAGCTCACTTAACAACTGACCCGCTTTGCAATGAAAATTATGCTCCTAATTGTGGCTGTAAATTGAGGTGAATTAAAAGCCCAGAAGTGGCATTCACACACGTTAAACCTGATTGGTTCGAACCTCCGTTCGTTTACTTTTGTGAGCACATGAGGCTTAGCCTATTATACAAACACAACCTGTTTGGTTCCTTCATGGTTCACTGTGCTGTGTAAACCCAGGACATAAATTAATTCAGTAATCCAGTTAAGCCCGCAGTGTGAGCAGAGATTTTCTTCGGGCTCCTCCTCAGAGGAGAAAGCAGAATTTACAGCTTATCCGTAAATCAGGAATGTTAAACACCTCTTTGCAAAAAGGAAAGCAGATTTGGGACAAAGAGAAAGGCTGCACTAAAGTTACACTTTCATACCGCTTGGGAGATTCAAACTCGGTCTCTAGCAAAATTTAGAGGCAGGGGTGGGCTTCAAAAATTTTAGCAAAGGGTTCTCCGCCCAGTTGCTGGCATGGCTATGGTGCGTGTGGCCTAGTCGGCCTCCTGCACCATGGCTGGGGGTGTTGTGTATGCAATAAGATTAATAAAGTGTGAGCTTGGAGTAAGTGCAGGGTTCTGGCCCTGCACTTCTGATTGGCTGTTAAGTGGCCGGACCGGATTGGCCCGTTCCGGGGAATCCGATTGGCCCTTAACAGAGAGTTCTTATTGGTTATAAGAGCTAGCGTTCCTAGCTCGTTATTGGTTAAACGTTACAGGGTTTGCCTATATAAGGCGGGTTTTACTGCTGTTGAACTGAAGAAGTCACAATGTAAATAAAGAGCTGAAGTTCACTGTTCAGAGGCTTGTCTCCATTCTTTCTCGCCCATGCTCAAAACATAATGGGGGGGGGGGGCATTTTTACTCTCCCCAGATTCCCGAGGCTCTCTGGAAGCTGGAAACGGGCCCATTTCTGGTGTTACCGAACTTCCGGGAGTCCCATTTTTTGCCCTCCACGAGCCTCCGCATGTGCCCTGCACTTAATCTGCATCCAAAATGAGCCATTTGGGGACTCCTGGGAAGGGCAGGTTGGGGTGAGTGGGGCCACCCAGGAGTGGGATTTGGGGACTTCTCCGAACTGCACAGAGTCTTATCTAAGGGCTTTTCCAAACCCCTGTAAACCCCCAGCAGCCCACCCCTGGCAATAAGCCACAGTGCTGCTGCATTTCTAAAATGAAGGGAGCATCATACCCTCCCCACCGTGCCAATTTCTACCTTCAGCAACTTGTCAGGCTGGGTGGCAAGGCAACCAGCCACCGAACGTCATGCAGCAAAACTAAATTTTCTATTTGATCGTCCGCAGGAGTTACAAGCTCCGTTTCCCCGACGCCTGTTCAGATCGGTCAAGATCAAAGCCGGGACTGTCGGTTTGGATTTCAAATGGATTCTGACGATGGCTACACAAACAGATTTGGCAGCTGGGCTATTAGTTCAGCTCCTGAGCAGGTTGTGCGTACCTGGGGGTGGAGGTGTACAAACAAGGAACAAAACACAATCCGCCGGCGACAAACCTTAATCCTGCTTGGGCAAGTGTGTGTCCCACCTCCCCAAGACTAAAGCTGGGTTTAATTCCAAGCTATTTCCCCGGCTGACATGGTGGATCAGCCCCAGGGCTACTCAGATGGGCTTGGAAAGGTTCCCTAGCAGAAGCTGAGAACCTAAAGGAATTTCATATCAAGTCTGTCTGGAGTCCAGCTTTCCGACAAAACATAGAATAGTAAGAGTTGGGAGGGACCTCGGAGGTCTTTTAGTCGAACCCCTTATTCAAGCAGGAGACCCAATATCACTTCAGACAAATGGTTGTCTGGTCTTTTTTTTGAAAGCCTCCAGTGATGGAGCACCCACAGCTTCTGAAGGCAACTTCTATTCCACGGGTTGATTGTTCTAACTTCCAGGAAATTCCTCCTGAGTTCTAGGTTGCTTCTCTCCTTGATGAGTTTCCATCTGTTGTTTTCTTGTCCTGACTTCAGGTGCTTTGGAAAATGGGGTGACCCCTCTTCTTTGGGGCAGCCCCTCAAATATTGGAAGACTTAAATATTGGAAGATCATGTCACCTCAAGTCCTTCTTTTTTCTAGACCAGCCAAACCCAAATCCTGCAACCGTTCTTCATATGTTTTTGTCTCCTGGCCTTTAATCATTTTCTTCTGCTTGAGCAGGAGGCTGGACTAGAAGACCTCCAAGATCCCTTTCAGATTCTATTCTATTCTATTCTATTCTATTCTATTCTATTCTATTCTATTCTATTCTATTCTATTCTATTCCATTCTATTCTATTCTACTTTACTCTACTCTATTCATCTTAGTTGTTTTTCTTTGCACTTTTTTTTCAGAGTCTCAACATCTTTTTAGTAATGTGGTGACCAAAACTGGATGCAGTATTCCAAGTGCAGTTTTACTAAGGCTTTATAAAGCGATACTAATACTTCACATGATTTTGATACTATGCCTCTATTTATACTACCATTCACTTATTAATGGGTTTTGAGATCCATTAAGCCTTATCTGGTCGTTCCCAGAGGAACGCAAGCAAGGCTGGGGAGATTCTTGTAACCTAGGTAGAAATCAATAGAGTCGCTTACCCCAGCTGCGTAGGAGTGGTTCTGCTTGCTTATGCCTGACAGTAGGGATGGATTCTTATGAAGACTCAATGATATGAGCCCACCGAATGGAGACAAGGGGCATCTAATAGGTCACTGCTATGTCAACCAAGGCATGGATGGCTTTTCTCTTCTTTGAAAAGATCCACATGAAAGAATCAAGCTGTGGATTAAGTAAGGTCACATTCCATTTCTTGCACTCAATTTTCTGCAATGGTATCATTAAGAGTTTGAGCCGAAAGACTTTGTGGCTGACCAACAAATTAAATCCCAGGGAACGTCCAATGTTCTCATTCAAGAAAAAGAAAAAAAGAACTCTTTTTTTTCTCTGCTATTTCCACTGGCATCAAGAAAAGCTCTGATTTGGCAGCAAAAGAGACCAGGGTGAACTGGAAGGAAAAAAAAGAATATAAAAGGAAATAAAAAGGAAGGGGGAAAAAGTAGAAATGTATGTAGCAGGCCATTATTTTTAAATGATGCAACAATAAGGATTCTGTTGCCTTATTCTATTGTGGTTTGGGAGAAAGAAGAGTTAATAATTGCCGCTTTTATGTTCCCACGCAATTCTTTGCTGCAACTTTCTACTAGCACAAAAGGTATAACCTTTAGAGGAAAACACCTTGATTTCCCAATGTCATGTATGAGTACTGAAGGCATCTCAGAGAACTTCTACATGTACAAGTCACCCCAAATGTGCATCATTTGGGCAGTGCAATTTCTGGTGCAGAAGACATTTCATCAGTTTCATCATAATAAGCGATCACTTATCCATAAGTAATCACTCACTATCATCACTTGGAGCTGGGAACTAGGAAGGGCTACTTGGATAAGCCACCATCTGTCGGTCTCCTGACTAGGAATATCCGTTTCATTGGACACTAGTTCTCCAGAAGACCTTGTGATTCTTCCAGCCACATAACATGCATCTCTCTGAGGTGGCACAGAGGAACCATAGCCTGTAAGTGGTGCCTTTGCTAAAAAAAAAAAATGGTGTGAAAGACAAATGCATGAGAGAAACATCAGATCTCCCTCCTGCTTCAAGTAACAGATTTCCTTTGTCCTCCCATGGAAATTGAGAAACAATTGAGAGTTAGAAAGCCTGGAAGAGGCTTTTGACTTGCTGCCCGTCCCTTTTTATTTAGGTAGAGGGGTCTGTGTGTGTGTGTGTGAGAGAGAGAGAGACAGACAGACAGACAGACAGATAGACAGAGAAATAGAGAGAGAGACAAAGAGAGAGACAGAAAGAGAAAGAGAGAAAGAGAGAAAGAAAGAGGAAGGGAGGGAGAGAGATGGATGGATGGATAAAGAAATGGTATGGGTATTGAGATACATGACAGATACAATGACAGAGAGAGAGTAGGATAGATAGATAGATAGATAGATAGATAGATAGATAGATAGATAGATAGATAGATAGATAGAAGACAGAAACATAAAAAGATACACATGGAGAGATCAAAGAATATGTCCTGAAATCAAATAATAAATATATACTGTATATATGGAAGCATATCTATGAAAAGTGACATCAGACCATGCTAGAATGCTGCCAGCTAGAATGCCAGACTGCATTAACACACAGGTGCTACAACTTTCAAGAGGTGGGCGATTTATCTTCAAGAAGCTTCCACCAACACCAGCTAAACACACCAATCTTTGCAGTCTGCAGATGGACGGATGTTGAAAAGCAACATCTTGCTGGCTGCCAGCCAGAGCCAATTCCTCACCCAAAAGAAGGCACCCAATGCGCCACAAGCTTAACAATCAACGCACAAGAATCTGGGTAGCAAAGGAAGCTATGCCCTCACTCCCCCCCACCACCCTGTGTCCATGTTCAGATGATGGGATTTGATTACTAGAGAAGATTTCCTTCCCTTCGGTCTCTAATGCTAGCTTGCAGCCAAACAGCAACCAAATGCAATTAACCTTTGGTGATCCCATTGCTTTCAGCAGCCACAAGTGAATTCTGACTTCCTTCAAAGATTTTCCTAAAATTGCCATCCAAATTTTAAACTGTCCTCCCGCCTGCCCTCCCCCACTTTAAAATTTAAGGAAATCTTCCATTAGCTCATTGTCCAGCTGCTTCTGTTTGAACATCTGAATGCCTTGATGAACTCTGAACCGCTGGCTCTGTTAAGATTTTGCATTGGGGGGAGGTGTTTATTCATAGGGGAAGGCTGGCAATGTGTGGGTTACATAGCCTTTCCCCCTCTCCATGATTTATCCTGCAAATGCAGTGTCCTTCTGCAAGAAAACCAGGTTTGATGCTAAATCTAGCTCTGCACTACGAAAGCATGTTGGTTTAAAAAAGAAAATGAGGAAGAAACAGAGGAAACCTAATGGTAAATTATTGGATTTGCAGCAATGGGAGAAGAGGATTGAAATCTTGTTTTACCTCTGGAACCTGGGTTGCAAATGGGGGTGTCGGTTTATTGGGGTTTGTATCTGGGCTTTAATTTTTGCAAGCCTTCTGGAGTCACCATGAGTGAGTTGGGCGAGCATATACATTTTCTTAAGAAATTTGTTTTTCCTATATTTCTTCTCCAAATAAGAAAAAGGATTCTATTTCTTGGAATAGGATTCTCACTCATGCTAGTGAGTAATCTTGAGGCAAAGGACTTGGGGGAAAGATTTTTCTTGCAATTATGGTTGCAGGAACTGGGCATGGCTAGTCTAGGAAAGAGAAGGACCAGGGGAGACATGACAGCAGTCTTCCAATATTTGAGGGGCTGCCACAGAGAGGAGGAAAGGATCAAACTATTTTCCAAAAAACCTGAAGGCCAGACAAGGAATAATGGATAGAAACTGAACAAGGAGAGATTCAACCTGGAAATGAGAAGTTTTCTGACAGTGAGAACAATCATCCAATGAATGGGACCAGTTAAGGTTTATTTATTTATTCATTTTTATTTATTTGATTTGTCAATCACTTAGAAGATAATAAGTATAATAGGTATATATAAACATAGTTATGAATACATGAAATGGATACATATAAGAAAAATAAAAAGAAACAATAGGACAGGGACAGTTGGTATGTTGGTGTGCTTATGCGCGCCCCCTACAGACCTCTTAGGAAAGGAGTGAGGTCAACAGTAGACAGTCTAAGGTTGAAGTTTTTGGGGTTTCGGGAAGAAACCACAGAGTCAGGTAGAGGATTCCAGACATTGACCACTCTGTTGCTGAAGTGGTATTTACTTTACTTTTTTCAATGCTAGGATCTCTTTAAGGGGGACAACTTTTTTGGACACTGTATACAATTGAACGTTGCTTTGCTAAGGTCTAATTGCTAAGGTTGGTAACAGTGGTGGGTTTCCAAATTTTTTCCTACTGGTTCTATACCTGGTTCTTGAGCAGGGCTCAAAGACCAACTCCTGTCAAGCTGTTTTTTTAGCTCAGCCAAGGTGCGGCAGTCCACTCTGCCGCACGGGCGGGGCCAACCAGAGGTGATATTTACCAGTTCTCTGAACTAGTCAAAATTTCTGTTACCAGTATGCCAGAACTAGTCCAAACCGGCTGAATACCACCTCCGGTTGGTAATCATATTCACTGGGATTGGTGTTGATAGCCAACAGCATTAACCCAGAACTGCTGCTCAACAGCATTAACCCAGAACTGAACTTCACATCTAGGTCAATCTTGATTAGGTGCCTCCTATCTGGCAGATCCAGACTGTATATCTTGCTCTGGTGTTTAAGACTGGTATTAGAGCAACTGCAGAGATGCCTGCAGCTGAAAGATACGGCAGTGGAATTATTGCAGTGAACACTGTTGAGTTTTGACCCTTGCTTCATGCCTGGAAAAAGCACACAGTCACTGGGTGCATTGATTTAACTTATCAAATTAAACAGGCCTGGCAGACTGACAAGGATGGCTTACAACATCTGTTCCCTGCCTCAAGAGATTCCTGTCCTGGGAAGTTCTTTGACCAAATAAACTTCAAGCAAATACATTCATTAATTAGCCTAATATATCTGTCATTCAGCAGGTTGAAATACCTATAGGAGAAGAGCAGGCAGAGTTGGGGGGCAGAATTAAATCTGTCAGCAGCTTAGAATTGTTATGTTGCCACAAATGTTCCAAGCCTTCCCCCTCTTGAATTCTGTTGACCCTTATCTGGTGCCAATTTAATACTGAACTTTAGATTCTTGTGTATAGGTTTGTGCAAGAAATCTTTTGAATTGCAACTTACTGTCCTGATCCTTTGCACCTAACATTAATCCAAATTATTTGTGGCAACATAATGACTCTAAACTGATGACACACTTAACTTTGCTCCCCAGCACTGCCTGCTCGTCTTCTGCAATACCTGCCATAGCAATTTTTTTTTGCTGTTTCTTCTGCACCAATCTCTTGGGAGGTAGGCTGGACTGAGAAAGTGTTGTTATTTTTTAATTTTTGTTGGTTGAAAGTGAATTAAAGCTGGATCTCTATCTTCTCTTTTTTATTTTTTATTTATTTATTTTAAACAAACATACAAAAAACACAAACAAAAAACTTAAACCATCTTCAATTACATATAGTGTGTCAGTTGGTACTAGTCTCTTGTGTGCAATTTCTACAGTCATTCCCTTCTAATTACTTTTTAATCCTCTTATTATGTATAAGTTATATGTATTTCTGATAAAATCATTATTAATTATTTAACAGACTGTTACTTGCATTTCATCATTTTATGTGAGCAAATCCACATTTTAACTTAGCCTACTTTATAACATTCATTTCATCATCACCATTTATTCAATCATATTTTATCCTTACAATACTTTATCTCTAACAATTCTATTATACTTATATTACAGGGTATTATGAAATATTTCACTTCCATATTTTATTGTTTAGCCATTGATAAAATAAGTCCCATATTTTATAAAATTGTTTTTCTTGCTCTCTAATTTCAAATGGATCTCTATCTTCTCAACGGAACACCTTCACCACCACAAAGTATATCTACATTAGACTGCACCCAGCCACCAACATATTCACACTCATCTGCTTAAAAATTCCAACCCTCTAATCCTTTTAATTATTACTTGGATATCTTACATCATCAAAAACAGGACAAAGAAAACGAACATGAGGGCGAAAGATTTACATGCTCTAAAGCAGCATTTCTCCAACTTGGCCATTTGTAGATGTGTGGATTTCAACTCCCAGAATCCCCCATCCAACAAGCGCTGGCCGAGAGATTCTGGGAGTTGAAGTCCACACATCTTCAAGTGTCTTATGACTGAGAAACACTCTTTAAAGAGAAACCAGGAGAACGGAGGAGACTGATCACGCCCATCAGCCTGTGACTGACAGAGGAATATGGTGTCTTGATCTACCCATCTGTAAGTAGATCCTCCACCTGCCAATCACCTATGGTGCAATAAAGCCATTGGCAGCAGACATTCTCTCCATATCTGGGGTAAGCTGAAGCTGATTAACTTGGAAGGAGAGGGAAGAAGAGATGTAATTATAGCTATAAATGGTGCTATGGAGCAGTTACTTCCCAAGCGCTGGCTTATCTGGAAACGGCCGTTGCTTCTTATAACAGTTTCAAATTTGTTATCTGCCTATTTTACCTCTTTCGAGAAGGGTAGGTGACAAGGCAGAAGTGACACCTGAATGACAGATTAACCAGCTTTTGCCCAGGCGAGGATGGACTTTTGGAGCTTTTAAATGCTTTGAAAGGGCAGCTTTTATATCTATAACAGGGGAGGGGAAGATATGACTGGAAGCTCAACTAGTCATTAACTGGATAAGGATCCAAAAGAGGGGGGAGAAATTCTTTCCTTTGACATTTTCAAAGATGTGAAGCTTAAAAAATTGCAAGGGGCTGCGTGCTTTATTTCATTATACAATTATTCAGGTTTTCCTTCATGAAGTTCAGCCTAAGAGATAGGATTTTGGAGCAATTCCCATCCTGGTAACACCCAGAGTGTTTTGCTTGAATGGAGAAGGCACTTATTCCAACCTCTTAACCACCCTACATTGGTTCAGTTTGTTCTAAAACTGCCAAAATTTCCTTTGCTAACAAGTTGGTTGTTAAGTGAGCCATGCCTGATTGTATTATCTATCTCCTCTGTTTGTTAATCACTGCAGTTGTTGCGTGAATCACATGGTCATTAAGCAAATCTGCTTAACAATGCTCCCTCTGCTCAAATGAATATCCCAAACCAGAAATTAGCTACACTAAAACTACAGGTCAACTGTACAAGAAACAACGAGGCCAAAATGTATGTTGCTAAGTGAGGAATTGGTTAAGTGAGTTTGGCCCCATTTTACGACTTTTCTTGCCATGTTTGTTAAGTGAATCCCTGCAGTTCTTAAATTAGCAACACGGTTGCTAAGTGAATCTGGCTTGCCCCAGGGACTTTGCTTATCAGAAGGTTGTAAAAGGAGATTGCGTGACCCCAGGACTGTTGTTAGCTGGCAGCAGGTGCAGATGGCTGAGGAGAGCGAGGACTCAGATGAGGGGCCAGGACCATTAGGGAGTGGACTGCTGCCTTCAGAGATTGTGTGAGCTGGCAGCAGCGATGAGGAGTTTTCCGAGGAGCCTGTGGCAAGTCTGTGTGTGCGCAGGGCTGCTCGCAGGAAAGAGCAGCTACAACAGTGCAGGCGACTTGGGAGTAAGTCTGCAAGGTAATGGCCCCTCCTTCAAGAAAAAAAAAAGCCAGCTGTGAAGCGTACATTCTTTGCAGGAAGCAAAGATGTTTTGAAACTCAGCCTCATGGACATTGCAGTATCTTAAGTTAGCATTTGAAAACTCTTGTATTGTGAAATATTTCTTATCTGTTATTCTTGGTAGTCTTGCACAGTTTTGGTGAGGCTTGTGCTTATCATAGCTAATTAGTTTGCAGCAACCTTTTAATAGGGGATTCGTAAGAATCATTAAAAGTCTCGCTTTGGTTCGTGTTTGTTTTATTGGAAAAAGGTTTGGGTCAGAACAATGACACTGTAACTGACATAAATTGTGAGTCAGCTGTCAAACATCCAAATGTAAATCATGTAACCCCGGGGGTGCTGCAACGGTTGGAAATCACTTTTTTCAGTGCTGTTTTAACTTTGAACGGTCACTAAATGAACTGCTATAAGTATGTATATTTGGAGTGAGGCGCTGTGGGGAAAACCATCAGCAATAAAAATCTGTATGAAAATCAGGAGTGGTGTGCAGAGAGCTCTCCAGGGTCCTGAAATCCCCTATCTTCATGCCTTGTTAGAAATTCCAGTCTGAGATGTGATTTTATCTGAGAGTCCCACAATTCCTGAGGGTTCATGTGTGTGATTTCGAGGGGAGGAGTCTGTTATATATTTTTTTAAGGGGGAAAATATGTACATTAGCCACTAGTGCACTTAGATTGAGCTGAGGATTAGCAGAGAGTGAATCTCTTTTCTTCCCAGCTGTTCTCTGCTCCAAATGGCTCCAATTAATTCTTCCCACCTTGGGTATAAGCTATGTGACTGTGTGGTCTTGGATGATTGGCAGCTGAAAAGAAAAGACTACCTTCTTCTTCATCTACTATAATGCCAGTAGCTTTACCATCATTAGTAGCAGCAGCTGAGGACATGCAATAAAGCATAAGCAGTATGAATATCAGTTGATGTGCTGTTATTGTCAGAGGACAGAACTAGGGAAGAAAAGATACTAGGTTGTAATCTAGAACTATGTGTGGTGCTTCAGCAGAGAATAAGGGAGTTTCTAACAGGGAAGGAAAACAGGCCATTGGAATTTCTTAACCTGGGAATTCCACTGTATTAGAGATGAATTTGAATGGGATGCCTCAAACCCAATTCTATTATTAATGACAACGTTAATAATTCAGGAGCTCTTGCCCCACACAGCAGATTGCAATGCCCAGGGAGAAATAGTAAAACGGGAGAGGAGGACTGCATCTGCACAATCACTCAAGGTATTTTTCAACATCTTCTAGGTTTAATCTCCCCTCTACTCACACTGTTCTCTCCCTATCAGCCCCACCAGCACGTAGACTTATATACTCCTTCACAGTGCTTTTACAACTCTCTCTAAGCGGTTTACAGAGTCAGCCTACTGCCCACAACAATCTGGGCCCTCATTTTACCAACCTCGGAAGGACAGATGGCTGACTCAACCTTGAGCTTGGTGAGATTCAAACTGCCAAATTGCAGTCAGCTGGCAGACAGCAGATGTAGCCTGCAGTACTGCATTTTGCTGTGCCACCATGAATCAATTCCACAGAAGGATAAAACTACTTTTTATGGGGAGCAGCTATAAGAACAGAATCTTGCAAGTCTCATTGTGCTGTACCAATATCCCCTCCCTATGTTCATATGAATTAGGGAAGTTTTTCTCCACATATTTTTCTGCTTGTTTGGACTTAAGATATGTTTTCCCTGGTTGCTTTGGTTATGGATTTTGCCTATCTCAACCAAAGTCAGTGTTCTTATTTTCTACATTTCTATAAATGAGGCTTCCTTCTTCCTTGACTTATTAATTTATTACTCGATAGAATATTTCTGTATTTACATTTTTATATCCGTGATGAATCCATTTTGCCCTGGGATGGTTATAGCTGCACAGGCAACTCAATATCTTCCAAATGTTTAAGACTGTAACTCCAACCAGATCCATGCCAGCATGGGCAAGAGCAAATGTCTACGGAGATTCCCAGTCCTCCAGGTCCTGGTTGTCCCAAAGGGGCTTTTTTCAAGAGACAACTGGACTTTCTGGTTTTTCTTTGAAGACGTTTCTCTTCTCATCCAAGAAGCTGCTTCAGCTCTGACTTTCCATTCCTCACCATCCTGTCAGAGTTGAAGCAGCTTCTTGGATGAGAAGAGAAACATCTTCAAACAAAAAAACAGAAAATCTCATTACCTCTTGAAAAAAGCACCTTTGGAACATGGGCAAGAGCAATGGTTTATGTGCGTTATTGTTTTTTTTTTTTTATGTCTGCAAGTTTACATATTGTGGATGTCTTATCTACAAGAAGTGGTTCAAGGAAGTCAAGATGATGGCTCCAAGTTTGTTACTGACACCTCATTCTTTTTACACAAGTCACATTGAATACAAATGTAAAAAAAGGGGGTGAAGGTTTGATTGCATGGTTATGGTCACCTCTGGACTTTTTTGCCTCCTCCTTGAGAGACACACACATCTAGTGGATTGTATGACTGCAGGATGTAATTATGGTGGTGGTTTATTGCCTTTGCTGCATTATAATGATGGGATTTCAATCAGAAATTCTGATATTCAGCAAGTTCTGACCAGTAGCAGAAAATTTGAGTAGTTCGGAGAACCGGCAAATATCACTACCTCTGATTGGAGATTTTGCAGTATCCTTCCCCTGCCATGACCACCAAGCCACGCCCACAGAACCAGTAGTAAAAATATTTGAATCCCACCACGGATTTCAATACTATATTTTAGATACTCTTATTATTACTTGTATTTTTATTGCATCTTAAAAGGTAGGGAAACTGCCAGAGGGTTACTGCTGACAAGCAACTTTATAATGTGATATATAAATAAGCCCAAAGAAAGTGGGGGGAGGATTAAATTAGGAACATTCTGGATACCAACATATGCTTTGCTGCTGAGCTCTAGCTATAGTTTAGCTCATAAATTATAAACCACCTTCCACAGGTCAAAGGGAGTGATTTTATATCAAATTAGGCTATTGATATTCTGATCTCCATGGAGAACTGCTTTTTAGCAACTCGAGCTGTCTCTTCAGCTGTTCCAATTATAAAACAACATTCATACATCACACCAAGCTGTGATGTGCTTTACCATAGTTTACTGAATAAACACCTATATTCAGATATGCTGAGCTACACATCGTGTTCTCCAAACACTCCCCCCCCCCCAAAAAAAAAAATGCAAGACAAAAAATCAGTGGAAATGATCGAGAAAAATCTTGGTATTGACAATGGAGTGGAAGGAGAAACAGTCAGAATGTGGCCAAATCCAGGACATGTTCTAGCATTGTAGAAAAGCAAAATGAACAGCAGGAATTCAACTTATGTTACATTTTGCACTTTCCTTGAAGACTCATGTTTGAATCACCTAAGCCGGATCCTCAGGTTCGGGGGCAGGAAATGACCAAGAGCCCATTTTCAAAACTCTGGCTAGTGTGTCAGCTGCGCATATCTCAAGGCTGGCCAAGGAGACGGATGATTAAGTTCTGTCCTACAACACTGCCTTGATATTTCAGCCACTTCAACATGCTGCAAGCAGCATGACTGACCTGACCTGCTTTGAGAAGCCTTGGATCACTTCGTTTGCACTACTTCTTCACAAGCTATAATGGTCCATTTCCAGATATAATGATCAACGTTGGCTAAGAATTGTAACAAAAACTCCAACAATGATCTTCAGTTGCCCCCCTCTCCCCCCTCCAAAAAAAAGCCAATGCAGTCAAGAGGGATAAAATCAAGATCATGTGAAGAGTGGCACAGTGGTTATAGTGCAATAGTATAGGCTATTTCTGCTGACTGCTGGCTGACTGCAGTTCAAATCTGACCAGGGTTGACTCAGTCTTCCAAGGTCAATAAAATGAGGACGCAGATTGTTGGGGGCAAGAGGCTGATTCTGTAAATCAGTTAGAGAGGTCTGTAAATAGAGGTCTGTAAATGTGCTGTTGCTATTGCTAAGTCTTAGTACCACTTTATAATGCTTTGGTAAGATCGTGGAATATGGCATCCAATTTTGGTCACCATGATATAAAAAAGATGTTGAGACTGTTGCTGGAATTGGATATGTCTAGTTTGATGAAGCGAAGGACTAGGGACGACATGATAACTGTGTACCGATATCTTAGGGTTGCCACAAAGAAGAGCGGGGTCAACCTATTCTCCAAAGGCAGGACTAGAAGCAATGGATGGAAACTAATCGAAGACAGAACCAACCTAGAACTAAGGAGAAATTTCTTGACATTGAGAACAATCAATCTGTGGAAGGTCTTGCCTCCAAAACCTCCATCACTGGAGGTTTTAAAGAAGAGATTGGACAACCATTTGCCTGCAGTGGAATAAGGCAGGGGTCCTCAAACTTGACAGCTTTAAGACTTGTGGACTTCAACTCCCAGAATTCCTCCTCCCGTCATGTTAGCTAAGGAATTCTGGGAGTTGAAGTCCACAAGTCTTAAACTTGCCATGTTTGAAGACCTTTGTGATAGATGATAGATAGATGATAGATAGATAGATAGATAGATAGATAGATAGATAGATAGATAGATAGATAGATAGATAGATAGACAGACAGACAGACAGACAGATAGATAGATAGATAAGAGATGGAGATAGATACTATATCAGGGGTCCTCAAACTTGACAGCTTTAAAACTTGTGGACTTCAACTCCCAGAATTCCTCCTCCAGTCATGTTAGCTCAGGAATTCTGGAAGTTGAAGTCCACAAGTCTTAAACTTGCCATGTTTGAAGACCCTTGGTATAAGGTTTCCTGCTTGAGCAGGGCACCGGACTAAAATATCTCCAAGAACCCTTCCAACTCTGTTATTTTGTTATTCTGCTGTTATTCTGTTAATTCTGGAGTTGTTGTCTCAATACATCTGTGGCAGGGATCCGACTGGGGAAAAACTCTTTGGTTATATCAGTTTCTGTGGGATTTTGGCTATTTTTTATGTAGAATGATTTTGAGTCAAAAATCTCTGCACATAGCACAGAAAATCCCAATGTAAAAAAAATCAATATGAGATGTTGTAAAGCTGAAAAGAAAGACAAATGCAACAGTACTAAGAAATAAACAGTCCATCAATCCTAGGTCTTTTTAAGAGTAGCATCTTATTTCTCACCAATACTGTCCGGGAACCTTGTTCCCATCAGAATCTCTGTGCTTAATCTACTTCCTGGAGTTGTGAGCATAAAAAGGATGGGGAGAACTCTTTATGGCATCTTAAATTCTTTGGGGAAAAGAAGATGGGACAGAAATAATCAAAGTGATCTACCTTTGTGGTGCAGGGGAAACATTTTGGCTTCCTTTTTGGCTTTTCAGTTGTCTCTTTTGAAGGGTGTGTAGATGTTGCTTATCTCTATGAGCCTGTTGGTGGCTGTTTTGTCAGGGTTCCAGGGATTTCCTAGTGTTATTGAACTTGGTTTGGATGCTTGGTCTAGGATGCTAGGATATATCCACATATTTTGATTGTTTACTTGTTTTTCTATCACTTAATGGTTAAGGGCAGGTGTCAGCAACCAGAGGCTCTGGAGCCACATGAGGCTGTTTGGACTCTCTGCTGTAGTTCCCTGTTGGGTGATCCCACCACTGGCTGGCCATGCCCCTCGCCCTTGCCTCCCCTCCCAGTCACTCTCGCCTGGCCTGAGAAGATAAAACACAAAAACAGAAATGAGTGAGTGGGAGGGAGGGAGAGAGAGAGAGAGAGAGAGAGAGGGAGAGGCCTATTTCCCACAGAAAACACCAGAAGCCACAAAACCTGGGTGGGGTGGGATGGGTCATGTGACTGGGTGGGAGTGACATTGAGTTGGCCATGCCTACCCAGGTTTTGAGGCTCCCAGTGTTTTTTTTTCTGTGGGTAACGGGTCCAAATGGCTCTTTGAGTGTTTAAGGTTGCAGACCCCTGGTTTAAGGTTAGAATTATTTATCAATTGTAGAGATAGTTAACTCTGCAAATTTATGTGTCCCCCCCACACCCCACCCAGCTGTAATCAGAACAAGGATAATGCACCAATCGATTCCCTCCACAGCAGGCTACAACTTTTCAGACGAGATTTTAACAAGGTGGCAGTCAACATGGGAACAACGGCCCTTCCAGGTTTTCCACATGAGGGAACACCCATCCAAGCGAGGGACAAGTCTGGAACAGCTCAGAAGGTTTATGCATCCCAACTTCTTTTGTGAGTCCTGCTCTCTTTGGGGGAAAATAAAAAGAATCTGGAGGAACAGGAATTCTGGCAGGCAGCAAAGGGGGCATTCTGCTGACAGATCGATGCTTATGGAGTCTGTAGTGGGAACCCCAGAAATAAACACAGACTGATTCAAAGCGGTGCCATTGGCCGCGGCCAGAGAATAAAAGCCACTGTTTTTCCCCTTAAACCTGAAGCCGATCTCGGGATCCAATAAAGAGCTGAACGAAGTCACTGACTCCGAGTCTCCTTCCGCGACGGACACAACACTGAACATGTCTTGAGGGAGGGGACGGTTTTAGCATTCCCCAATGGAGATTCTCAGTCGTCCAGCCCATGGTTTGTCTTAGCATTCAAGACAACATGCCTTGGTATCGCTACACAGAGGGATTTCTCTCCTTCTTCTGCAATAATTAGGTTAGGACCATTTCTCTTAAAGTTGCAGAAACTCCCAGGGGTGGGCTTCAAAAATTTTAGCAATGGGTTCTCTGCCCAGTTGCTGGGTGGGCGTGGCCATGATGGGCGTGACCTAGTCAGCCTCCTGCACCATGGCCGAGGGGCGGGGGGCGTTATTCCAGGAGGCCCGTTTTTCACCCTCCCTGAGCCTCCGCACGCACCCTGCATTGAAATGGTATAGAGTTTCCTGCCTCAACAGTGGGTTGGATTAGAAAACCTCCAAGGCCCCTTCCAATTCTGTTAAAGAGATGGAGTAGGGGTGATATGATAGCAGGGTTCCAATATCTAGGGGGCTGCCCCAAAGAAGAGGGAGTCAAGCTATTCTCCAAAGCACCAGAAGGCTGGACAAGAAGCAATGGATGGAAACTAATCAAGGAAAGAAGCAACCTGGAATTAAGGATAAACTTCCTTAACAGTGAAGGACAATGAACCAGTAGAACACCTGGCCTCCAGAAGCTGTGGGTGCCTCCATCACTGGAGGCTTTCAAAAGGAGACTGGACAACCATTTGTTGGGAGTGGTTGATGGCAGAACTAAGCAGAACTGTTGGATTCAAAGACCTCCAATATTTTTTTCCCCAATTCTGTTCATAAAATAAAATAAATATAGGAAGTGGAGACAGACTAATTGGCCATATCTCTTCCAGAGCATGCAGTGAATATTTATGCTTCCATCTCTTGCTCTCTTCGTTATCAATTTTAATCCTGAAAGGAGATAATCGGAAAGAATTATGAGTGGCTGTTGGTCATAAAACTACCCAAAAGTGGATCCAGCCCTCTGGAGTGGTCCTTTTTCCCCCCTCTAGATTCTGATGTCATGCCAAGACATTAGCAGGCATCCCAAACCCCTCCAGACTGCACTTTTGTTTTAGCAAAAGATTAAGAAATTAGCTTCCTTTGCAGTATTCCTTTGACAAGGTAAGAGACATCCCAGCAAACAAAAGCCACACAATAAAACATTTTCCCTCCTTGCAAACATGCCAAAGATAGCACAGCATCTTTTTGAGTCTTCACCACACTGGAGACCGAAACGGTTTAATTTCCTCACACGCTTGAAAAGATTCCACCACTGAGCTATCGACATGACAGGCCAGGGCCTAAAATGACATCAATCCTTCCCAGTTGTGTTGTCACAATTGATAGCCAAATCTGGCCTTAGGGTCTGCCTCGATTTACCTTCCCAAATAAGCCACCGAGTCGGAAGATCCAGAAGTTGCATTCAGCCAGTTCTGATCGGTTCTAGAGAACCGGTAGAAGAAATTTGGAGTAGTTCAGAGAACCAGCAAATCCCACCTCTGACTGGCCCCTCCCCATCTATGCTCCGCCTCCTGAGTCCCAGCTGATTGGCTGGGTCTTCTTTGGTTGCCCTGCATAGGAGAATGGAACTGGAAAGCAGGTTAGTAGGGTGGGGACAGAATGGAGATTTTGCAGTATCCTTCCCCTGCCACGCCCACCAAGCCATGCCCATCAAGCAGAGATGGCATTCAGCCAGTTCGGACCAGTTCTGGAAAACCGGCAGTGAAAATGTTGAGTAGTTGGAAGACCCAGCAAATCCCACCTCTGACTGGCCCCGCCCCCATCTATGCTCCGCCTCCAGAGTCCCAGCTGATTGGCTGGGTCTTCTTTGGTTGCCCTGCATAGGAGAATGGAGCTGGAAAACAGATTAATGGGGTGAGGAAGGAAGGGAAATTTTACAGTATCCTTTACAGTGCCTCCTGCCATGCCCACCAAGCCATCCCCACCAAGCCAGTCCCACAGAACCAGTAGTAAAAAAATTTGAATCCCACCACTGGGAAGATCATTTAAAAGCAGTTTATTAGGGTACCAGGTTAAAGCTGGATCTGTCTATGAAAAAGGAGAAAGCCATCTTACGTTCCTTTTTAAAGTTAACACAACCAAGAAAAATGAAAGAGGAAAATTGTTTGGAGAAGATAAGAGTAACTCCTTCTTACTCAGTAATTCAACCAGAAAGCTTGTTTCAAGTTAGAGGTAATCAGATGTCAACCGACATCAAGAAATATTTTCTTCTTATCAAAAGACATCCTTCTGTAAATTATCTTTTCAGTTTAGCAATGTTAAAAGCTATCTAATCACTCCATGCAATTTTCCCTACATTCCAATCTGTAATGAGCCTGAACGCAGAAAATGAATCAAATTAAAAAGTAACTGTGTTAGCTGACAAATTACAAACTCCATGTCATGTGGTCCTACTTATAGGTACAGTTGGCTCCACCGCCTTCTGACCTTTCTTGATCGGAAGGAGGAAAAGACAGGTGGCTATCACCTGGAGACACATCTGGCCTAAGAGCTGCTAGCTGTTGACCTCCACTTTCTCACAGGATCCAAAACTCAAAGTGTCTCCTGAGAGAACATCTAGAACAGGTAGCAGGGACCATGAAAGATAGCACAACGGAATCAAAAGATACCTGCATATTTATCAGCTGATAAAGTGAATTTCAACAAGGGAAATAAAGAGGGAGGAGTCTCTTTTACCTTTAATAGCTGCCCCATCCTATTGCAAAATTGCCCATCCTCGTTGGTAAGCTTGTTTACGAATTTGAGGAAAGCTATCAAATTAATTTGGCCTTTTCTTGGGAAATCTACCAGAGAAGAAATGACTACTATATAGATTGGGAGTATGAAACTTCTATATCCCAGAATGCAACCCTTTGAGTTCCAAACCTGAGCCCTGCTGGCATTTAATCATTATCGTAGTAGGTGTAAAAAATATAAATTCTCATAAGTGGTCAACATTAAATACTATTAATATATAAGCAATCTCACTTCCCACAGTACTGCCTGATGAAATCAAACAGAGAAGCGGAATATCAAATATTGACACTGAATATCATATGGTCCTTGACATTACATATCATACAATATGCAGAGACAGTATATCTGGGAAGGATTTGCAGAGATAGAGAATAGACAGATAATATAATAATATTCAGAAGAAAAACTGCACGGGAGAGGACCAGAAAGCAAACATTCATTTCTTGTCAAATTAATGGAAAAATGGGGGAAAATATTCTATTTTATTTATTTACATTGGGACGTGGAGGAAGAATGAAATCATTTTAAGCCATTACTTATTTTCAAAAGAATTAAGTAACACATTTAGAGTTTTACTGCAGGGATACGTAGCCTGAGGTTCAGGAGTTAAGTGGGCCTCAAAGGTCTTTTGTTCAGTTTGAGAAGATCTTTTTAAAATTGCTACCGAGTCACAATTTTTAATGTGACAGGGGGAGAGATTTTGGGTGGGGTATAAAATCATTTTAATTGTTTCCAGTTACATGGTAATAGAAATTATATTAAATTATTATTTTTTTGCTCTGGCCCAACCCAATTTTTTCTTGGATTATCTATTTATTATGGTAGGCCTGATGTTTCCCAAAGATGATGTGGAAATATGTCCCCAGACTCGAAATACTCTTCTTTTAGATCCTTTGATATTCAGAACAGAGCAATCAGCCCAATGTTCTCCAGATGTTTTAAACCCAACACAGTCAATGTCAGAGGAATTGGAATGCTGCCAAATGGATCAAAGACATCTCAATCAAGGGACTGTGATCTACATCAATGCTAGAAAGATTACTAAGTTTCATCCCAGCAGAATTTGTGTACCCCTTTCTCTGGTTTATAAAACAGAAAAGAACAAAACTTTGTATCAACCTTGAAGGCCATATTTTATTTGGAAGCTTTGAGGCGGCCACATTTAGTGCCTGGGAATTTGGGAGGGGAAGATTTCTAGTGAGGTGGAAGATTAGACTCAACAATATCCTTTCTCAGAGAGTCAAGGACATGTTGCCCTGCACCTGGAGAGGAGTGTCTGTGGGAATGGCTCCAGTTGGGATTATGTTTGATTGGGCCATGTGATAGACTGATGGGTGCAGGGGGGTTCTCACATTCAAGTTTTCCCAGATGTGACAATATGACAGCTCTAATAAATTCCTACTTGGATGGACTTTGTTTTTGAGTGCTGAATGGTTATGGGGGAGTTTCGTGATTTTCACATATCTGTTCTTTCCTTCCCTCCACTCATTCGAGCAAGAGGCACTGAACTAGCTCACAACATTTTCACTGTGACCTCAAGATGCTGGTGGATGACTTCCAACTTGAAGACACCAACAGTCTTGCTAAACTATATCTGCTTGTATCTTACTTAGGAGGTGATTAATCCTAGTGTAGAGGGGGAAAGAAGAGAAATGAAGCCAAAATTGCTTAGATGATGGTTGCTACACTGAAATCTTTTGTATCTTGCTAGGGCTTTGGTTATTTCTTTCAACTTTCCTATGTGAAAGTCCTCACTCCACTGCGCCTCACTACAAAAGGAGAGTTTAGACCTGCTGTTGAGGTTAATTGGACCTAGGCATTTCCAGAGACTCCACCTTTGCTTAATAGCCAATTTTATTGTGGTAGTGGCATTGTTATTTGCAAGCAGATTCTCAACAGGCAATTTAAGTGGGGGATTGGATGAAGAAAGAAGCCATCAAAGGCATCACCTTGGAGAGTGTGGACAACTTCTCCTTCTGTAGACAAATAGGTAAATCCTCCCTCCTAAGACAAGGAGGTGGTAGAAATCCAGTGAGGTTCTGTTGATGTATTTTCAAAGGCAATTGGAGTGCTTGAGATACTAGAGAGAAGAGAAGAGAAGAGAAGAGAAGAGAAGAGAAGAGAAGAGAAGAGAAGAGAAGAGAAGAGAAGAGAAGAGAAGAGAAGAGAAAGACTTACTAGACTCAACTAGACTAGACTAGACTAAACTAGGAGCTGGAAGGGACCTTGGAGGTCTTCTACTCCAGCCCCCTGATCAAGCAGGAGAACCTATACTATTTCAGACAAGTAACTGTCCAGTCTCTTTTAAAAACATCCGGTGATGGAGCACCCATGATTTCTGGAGGCAAGCTGTTCCACTTGGTTAATTGTCCTCACTGTTAGAAAGTTTCTCCTTAATTCCATGTTGCTTCTCACTTTGATTAGTTTCCAACCATTGTTTCTTGTCCTTCCCTCTGGTGCTTTGAAGAATAATTTGACCCCCTCTTTGGGGCAGCCCTCAAACACTGGAATCCTGCTATCATGTCACCCCTAATTCTTCACTTCTCTAGATTAGCCAAACCCAAATCCTGCAGCTGTTCTTCATATGGTTTAGTCTCCAGGCCTTTGATTATCTCAGTTGCTCTTCTCTGAACCTTTTCCAAACTTTCAACATCTGCAATTTGGCAGATTGAATCTCACCAGGCTCAAGGTTGACTCAGCCTTCCATCCTTTTGAGGTCGGAAAAATGAGGACCCAGGCCAGTGGTGGGATTCAAATTTTTTACTACCGGTTCTGCGGGCGTGGCTTGGTGGGCATGGCAGGGCAAGGTTACTGCAAAATCCCCATTCCCTCCCCATCCCACTAACCTGCTTTCCAGCTCTGTTCTCCTGTGCAGGGCAACAAAAGAAGACCCAGCCAATCAGCCGGGATTTGGGAGGCAGAGAATAGAGGGAGGCGGGGCCAGCCAGAGGTGGTATTTGCCAGTTCTCCAAACTACTCAAAAATTCCACTACTGGTTCTCCAGAACTGGTCAGAACCTGCTGAATATCTACCTCTGACTCAGATTGTTGGGGGCAAGAGGCTGATTCTGTAAAACCACTTAGAGAGGGCTTTAAAGCACTGTAAAGTGGTATATAAGTCTAAGTTCTATTACTATTGCTGTGGTCTTATGTTAGAAGCTACTTTTTTTGATATTATAAAACACAGGAAGACCAGAATTATATTTCATTGGCTCCGTGACATTTAAAAATGGGGGAAACTGCTTTGGCAAATAAAAAAATTGCACAACAAAGAGCTTTAAAAAGGTCAACCAAAAGGATGAATTTAGTCAAAATTGAGCATCATGCTTGTCTACATCCATGTTTTCTCCAAACCAGACAGAAATATTAAATACTATTTCACAGATTTATTGTTTTCCTCAAAATTTCACATTTGTTCCTGAATAGTAATTAGGAGGGTTGCATGTATACATGGGTTAGTATTCTTTTTTTAACAACAACATCCCAGCTAGTTTGGTGATCTTTTTGAAGAGCTCTGCTTTTTATTTTTATAAAACCACCAGCAAAGCAAAAAAAAAAACAGAGGACATTTTATACGTACATTGCTTAGGGAAATGTATGATCTGTGTCGAAGATAACTGGAGCCCTGCTAAATAGAAATGTCCTTTTGAATCAAAGGATGGCCACCACTGTTCTTTGGATCTCAGCTAAGCCAAGCACCTTCTGTTTTATTTGTGTAGTTGTGTATTTATTTATTTACCACGTCTGCTTTTACATTTGCTGCCTGCTTCCTGAAATTGCTTTCAGCCTTTTGTCTGATATGGTAGACAGTCTTCTGACTGAGGCAGAGGGTTGGTTAGAAGCCCTTCAAGGCCCTGTTTCAACCTTGTTACTCTGCTGTTCCTTTCCACACCAGTCTTACTGCCAGATGTGCTCCAGATTTGATGTAGTAGATTACTTTATCTAAGACATGCTGCAGATAGGTGGACTTCAAGTCCCATCAACCTTCAGCTGGCCTGGTCATTGCTGAGAATGCTGAGAGATGAAGTCCACCCAGGTGGAATATTTGGAATAGTCTAGTTTGGAGAAAATGGTATTGGACTGTTCCAAGTCAACATGGTTCATGGAACAGATTTCTGATTCTGGGTTTCTAATTTCCTGGTTCACCTGGTGGCTGTGGAGAGACTCAAACTGACCCATAAATCAGGTCCCTGGGTTTTTTTTTCAGTCCAGCCTGTTTGGTTTGAACTGCACCTCTCAAAAGATTCAGGAAATGGGGGGAAGCAAGATCTAAAGAAAAAAAGTTTATTCAGAGACAATGGGTGAATTTAATTTAGGATAAAAGAGGGATTCTGGAGGGTACATAAGATTGTGTTTTTTATATGTGTATTTAGAGTATAAAATTCACTGTGTAATTTTAGAATCTATTAAACAGAATCCCAAGAAAAATTGTTATATGAAGTACTTTTAAGTTAGGGTAATGAGTTATAGACGTTACTCTAATTGGTGTATAGGAGAAGTATAGTAAAAGAAAAAAGATGAGTGGATAGTTGGAAATAGAACAGACAAAGAATGTTATTGAAAATGGTAATAAGATATGAAAGGATATATAAAGGTTTTGTTATGTTTTTTTTTGGATTTTGTATATTGATCAAAGGCAATAAAATTTTAATTAACAAGAAATAATTTGGATGAAAAGGAGAAGCTGGGATAAGATATGAAGTTAAATAGATAAAGTATTGATACTATAATTTGGAATTGTTATGTTCTATTGGTTTTCTTCTTTTATTATTTTTTCTTAGAAAAGAATTTATAAGCTGTTATGCCTTGATTCCTTGTGCATTGTTTTTATAAAATTGATAAAAATGGTTTATATATATATATATATAAAAAGAAAATGATAATAAGATATGGAAGGATATATAAAGTGAATATGATGTGTGAATTTGTGTCTGTGTGAAGAGTTTCAACCCGGGATCAGACAACCTTCAGAAAAGATCTTTTAGTTTTGTTTGTGTATTGTGTTTTCTGTAAAATTAATAAAATTTGTTTTTTTTTTTAAAAAAAAAGATTCAGGAAATGATTTCCGCTCAAGATTTGCCATCTTTACAGTCGGAAACAGAACGCAGAACCTCCCACCTGGCAGAAGAGGTAGAAAGTGCCATCAAAAAATGGGCACAAAAATATAAACGATCATAATTCCAGATGGATTTTCAGATGCTGGTGGAAAACACGATGTGAAAAAGTCCCATTGCTTCCCAAAGTAAAGAGACAACAAGCAAAAACAAAAACAAGTAGGCAAATTATGTGTGTAGAAAAAAGTGGAGAAAGAATGCTTAAAGGAATGTTTGTTTGTTTTTTTAAAAAATACATATCCAAAACTTAGCACAATATAAATATATAGAACAGATCTACTTTCCATGTGTCAGGATTCCAGCTATTGCCCTAATTAAATCATGAGCCATGAGCCAAACTTCAAAAAACTTCAAAAGATTTACTAGGAGCAACATACTGGCATGACCTGTATGAAGCCAACCCTGGCATATGTAATTTACAGTCACCTGTGACCCTGTTTTCCCTCTCCCCCCCTGGGTGTGTCATCAATCACTTCTCCAATTAAGGAATTTTGCGGGCTGTATGCTCCTTCAGGTCCCCCCTCCCCTTCCTTTCTCATGGCAACTTGGAAACAGGCCTAGGAATGTTTTACAAATCGACACCATGATTTAGACACACACTTGATTGCAGAATTCTCTTACGGTCATTTTGGAATAAAGAATTACTGTGGGTTCCTTGGTGCTCTCTTGATTGTTTCTTGACTCAATCTTTGAAGAATTATTCTAAAGCAATGCACTGATGATGTTTTCTATAGGTGTTGGCAGTGGTGGGATTCAATTTTTTTTTTTTACGACCGGTTCTGTGGGCGTGGCTTGGTGGGCGTGGCAGGGGAAGATACTGTAAAATCTCCAGTCAGAGGTGGCATTGGCCGGTTCTCTGAACTACTCAAAATTTCCGCGACCGGATCTCCAAAACTGGTCAGAACCTTCTAAAAGGGGTTAATGGAGCTGGCTGGTATGCCTGCAAAGGATGCAAAAGGTCTTCTGTCCCCTGGAGAAATGGATGGATGGATGGATGGAGGATGGATGGATGGACGGACAGATAGATTAGAGAGAGAGAGAAAGAGAGAGAGAGAAACAGACAGACAGACAGATGATAGATAATAAATGAGAATAGAACAGAACAGAACATAATAGAATAGAATAACAGAGTTGGAAGGGAACTTGGAGGTCTTCTAGTCCAACCTTCTGCTCAAGCAGGAGACTCTATATACCATTCCAGACAAATGGTTGTCCAGCCTCTTCTTGAAAGCCTCCAGTGTTGGAGCATCCACACCTTCTGGAGGCAAGTTGTTCCACTGATTAATTGGTCTCACGGTCAGGAAATTTCTCCATAGTTCTAAGTTGCTTCTCTCCCTGATTAGTTTCCTTCCATTGATAGATAGTTAGATGATAGTTAGATAGATAGATAGATAGATAGATAGATAGATAGATAGATAGACAGACATAGATAGATAGATAGATAGATAGATAGATAGATAGATAGATAGATAGATAGATAGATAGATAGATAAGAGAGGGAGAGAGAAAGAAAGACAGAGACAGTGGGAAGACAGAGAGAGAGAGAGAGAACATGCTAGGTTTCCTAGCAGCCAACTTTTAATTAATGCCACATCTTTCTGCAGGCTGTTTCAACCTTTATGGTTGGCTTTTAGATCAACAGCTGAGAGAAAAAACGGGTGCTCATTGAAAAATGAGCAATGAAATCGTTTAAAGTAGCAGGTGTGCCATGGCTTAACAGTCCCCATTCCAAAGATACTGTATGATGCAGCTTGGTAGGAGAAGTAACCTGAAGATGCGGCTCATTCCCATGTGATGGATGTCCCAACCTCAAATTCCCAATGATCTTCTCAACCCTGTACTCAACTGTGTCACTTCCAGGCATATTTCTTTGCAGTAACATTTATGTGATACGATTAAAAATTACGGACACTCTATTATTTATAGAGCTTAAAGGAGTGCAGATAAAGAGACCAAAGTGAAAAATTCTATCCATATTAACTGAAGTTGGGGATATCAATATTACAAGCATAAGATTTGACTTTTCATCTTAAGTTAAGTATAACATCAAAGTGGAACAGCTGCAGTTTAGTTGCAAAATCCAGGGATATTGCAGCAAAACCAACAATATGCCCAAAATATATATCCAGGTCAGCCTATATTTATAAAAAAGGGATTGTTAAACAAATAAAACTACTAATATTCCCAATGCTGTAGGTCACATAATGCTGAAAGAAGCTACTGTGCTTCCCTGTCTTATATCTTATAAGACTGTCTTATTATTATTATTTTTGCTACCCAAAAAGGCACCAGGTCTTATTTTCAATCCACTGACTAACCTCACTTGCGTGCATCACCCCCGGCCTCCTTTTCGCTGTCAGAGGCCTTCAGGAACTTCTTCTGAGGTGGGCAAAGCTTTCTTGAAGACCTCTGCAGTGGATAATAGCTCAGGATCAATCCGGAGCTTTTGTTATCAGCTACAGAGGCCTTCAGGAAAGCCTTGCCAGCCTTGCCAACTGCAGAAGAAATGGGCCGGCAAGGCAGGTGTCGGGGTGTGTGAGGCCTGGCTACAACTGTCCAAAGGTAAGTAGTAGTGCAGCTCCACAACCCCCATCCCCACCCTAGCTTAATTTTTATCCATGTACTCTAAAGTGGCAGAGGGCTTATTAGGGCTTATTTGGGGGATAGACCTATCCCCAAAATAAGCCCTAGTTAAGACCCTGCCACTCCACATGTGTAAAAATCAAGCTAGGACTTACTTTCAGAGTAGGTTGTATTTTCAGGGAAACAGGGTAGCTATTAAGCGGATTGGTGTCCAAAATTTGTGCAGAGTTTCATATTTTCAGGATCTGGATGACCTCCACATATTCCAGCTGATGTTTAGATCAACTGGTAAGGAAGGAATAAAACTTCCTACTCTGAACATCAAATCTCCCACTCTTCATTCTCCTGCGTTCTGATTTATTGCCTTCACCCATGAGTTCAAATTCATTGAACGGGCTCCACTGCAGACAGCTACCCCTGCTTCCCACCAGCTGTCTTTCGGCTCTCTTCTTCCCCGTTATTAATTTTCCTATTAAATAACCTCAGATAAATTTTCCCAGGGGAGATCTGAGGATGTCTGCATTTGGTTAACTACCTCTGTGCAATTTTTATAAAGACGGGGCGGCTTCTTTCTTTCCACGGCACCGATAGGAGCAAGTCGCTCGGCGTAACATGCAACTTCATCATCAAGCAGTGTTGTCATTACAATGAAGGAAATTGCTCTTAATTTTTATAAATAATCTCATCAGCTGGGATTAATTAGCAGTTGACAAATGATGGCTAATTATACTTTTCGCTTGGGGTTTTTGGCACCATGCAAATAAACATTTCTGTGCAGTTTCAGTGGGTCAAGAATGTGGACACAGATGTCCTAGATGGGTATTTGAATCAAGTGGTCTGGCTTGTCGTTGCTCATTATGAGATTTGTCAAATACAATTCAAAGGACACAGCCACACATCAGCCAAACAGGTGGAATGCAAGGTATGAATATGATAACACAGAACTGTGCTCTGCTATGGGGTCTTCTTACAATGAATACAAACATTGAATGTTCTTCCATTCATGCCTAGGAAGGGAACCTAAAAGAAATCAGTCCAGATATATGGAAAAAAATATATAAATGAAAGTACTTGGCATAGTCAGCCTGTTTCCTTTTTAACGTTTTTTTATTGTCTCTTGGAATAGTGTGTAAAACCTATTTATCCCTATGTGCCTGTTGATGGTTGGCTCGTCTGAATACCAAGCTTCCAGCATTCTCTTTGTTTTTGGAATTAGCTTGGTCTAGAATGCTGACCATTTCCCAGATGAAATTATGGTGGAGCCTGTCCATGTGTTGGTAAATTAAAAAAGAAACAAAAAGATCAGAACACCTGCTTCACAGCAATCAGCGCCCAGATAACCAGGGATGAACACCAGACAAAGAAGCAATTAACAATACCCTGATCAAGGAACCACCAACTCAGACAATCAAGCAGTAAACAACAACCTTATGAAGGAGCTACCAAAGAGAAAACAGCACTCCCACCAAAAGTGGCATGAAAAAGCTACTGTATATAAACAGAGAGTAAACCCCACGCCCTTCTAATACTAATGATGTTACCTAGTTGGGTAACAAAACAAGCATGATCAGAAAGCACCAAGGAATCCACAGGCAACAATGTCATCATACCCTTCTCCAGTGTTCTTTTCTCACTATGGTGAGCCAGATGCTTCTGCTAACACGCAGACAGAAAATGTGACACCCCTTTCTCACTTGGCTTCCCCTATAACCCAACGGAGAGCATCTTGCCCTCACAAGCGTGGAACATTATTGATAGCTTTATTTATCATAAATTCAGCCTCTCCCCTTGTAATGCTAGACAAGTTGGCAGTTATTCCGACCTAGTGTGAGAAGCTAGGTAGGAATAATCAAAGACAGATGGACAAATAATCAAAAGCAGATGGAGTGATGATCATCAAAGAACCTGAGCAGTATTTATTGGGTAGTTCAACATTCTGGACCCCGGGTCCTTGATCAAGGACACTGAAGAAACACAGAGCATGTAACCCTCCTGTTGAAAGAATAGGGCTCTAAACATATTGAGATGCAAATAAACATTTCTTAGGCATTGGGGAATCACCTCTCCATCTGTCAGAATCATCACACCTTATATTAGGGCATCTTGAACACTGAAATGTGAGTTCTCTGAATCTCCTATGATCAAATGACCTTTGGTTTGGGGACTAGGGGAGGAAGCTGATCACCAGATAGCAAGAACGCAAGCAAGAAATCAGATGAGGTGACTCAAACTCACTGGTAACCTCACATAGCAGTGAACACAGACATACATTCAATTTCTAAGCTACTGAGATTGTTGGCTGAGCAGGGACAAAAATAGCCAGGGAAATGATTGAAGCTGGGGATACTGGGAAGCCTCTCCTCAGAGGTAACAAATAAAACCACTCATGGAGAGGTAGCTTCCCAACTAACCCTAATGTTTATATACGTCCTCTCCCACACGCCCTGCAGATGAAGAGCTCAATCCACTATTGCTCATTCCTGGATAGACCATCCCTGCAAAGTTGATTCCAGTGAAGAGGGGTCTCTGTCCCTCTGAACCCCTGCTACTGGTTCACCATGGTTTGAGTGAACCGGTTACTAATTTTATCATTTTTAATTACCGTTTCAGTGAACCGGTAAATCCCACCCCTGGCTGGCCCTGCCCGCCCTGCCGCTCCCAGAAGTCTCCACATGGCCCATTTTGGATGCCAGGGAAATACAGGCCCCATGCAGAGGCTCGGGGAGGGCAAAAAAATGGGCCTCCCGAAATTCTGGAAGTTCGGAAATGGGCCTATTTCCGGCCTCCGGAGCCCAGGAAGGCCATTTTTGCACTCAAGGAGGCTCAAGGAAAGCCTCTGGAGTCCGAGGATGAAACACCCCTCACCTCCGGCTGTGGTGCAGGAGGCCGACTAGGCCACACCCACCATGGCAACTGGGCAGAGAACCGGTTGCTGAAATTTTGGAAACCCACCCCTGAAACCCTCCCCTGCTCACTCTCTCCCTTTCTCTTCCTGGATGGAAAAGTCTCTGAAACTCAAACAAGCAAGTAGAAAAGCAGCCAAATGACACTTAAGCAGAAAAAGATGTAGGCCTGCTGGGGAGGAAGCAGCCACGAAGGGGAGGGCAGCCAAAAAGGAAGGCAGGAGGGAGGCAAATCAGAGCTCTTTCACAGACAGCTAAATTAATTGATGGTTCCCCCCCCCACACACACACACACAAACACACCAGCCAAGCACAGCTGCTGAGGTGCCACTTCCTTTGAGTTGTGAGCCAAAGAGTCCCTTGTTGCTACTGGCAAGGAAAGAGTAAGGCAAGGGAACACCTGTGCGTGTTTTGGGGAACAAAGACCCTGAGATGATTAAAGATCTTGGCTGCAGGCAGAGATGCTGGTTCTTCCCCCCACCCCCCCATCCACCGTTTCCACTTTCCCTCCCCAGGGAGGATATCAAAAGGTGAGAACCTGGCCTTTCCCAGTGTAACAAAACCCAGGCTGAAATGTTCTGACCTTTTTGAAGGCTGGGTATTTTTTTCTCTTGAGTTTCCTTCCCAACGTTTCATAATTGAACATGGTGCGAAAGGGATTCTGATCACACACACACACACACACACACACACACACACACACACACACTCCTTCTTAGCAGCACCAGGCACCAGACTCAGGAAAAGTACCTGGAAGCTGCTAAGGTCTGATGTGCTTTGCAGAGAACAGCTGGAGCATTGTAACAGCCACCGCGGTACCTGTGCTTGCACTGTCAATTGCTGGCTATGCGCACATCCTGGAAAACTGTGGCCACCTGTGCCTGTTCAGAGGTGGCCCACCCTAATGTGTAAAAAAAAAAAAAACCAACCTTCTTAGACCTAGATGTGTGGGAATTCAGCTCTGGTGAATCCACAGGCAAGAAAATGGGACAAGACAGGGCAAGGCCCTCCACACACACTTTGCCACATGCCTGAGTTGTGATGCTGCTGCAAGGCACAGCCATGTCATTGCATAGCCTCAGGTGCCATAAAAGGAGGAGGAGGAGGAGGAAAAGAGAAAGAGAAAAAGAAGAAGACAGAGATAGATGGAGGAGGAGGAGAAAGAGGAGGAGGAAAATAAAAAGAGAAGAAGGAGAAGACAGAGACAGTCCATCCTTCTGCAGGTTTATAACTCTGCCAAGAAAGCCAAAGGATGCTTAGCAAAAGGGCAACAGCTGTGAAAGCCTCCCTTGAGCTTTCGTGAGAAAACACCAATAAGAGTTATAAATCTCTGCTTCCACCAGAGATCTTTCTGATTACTGGCAATTTGACAGTGGGAGGGGGGGATGAGCACGGGGAGGGGGGGGGAGCCCGTACCTCATAGCTGACTATAAAAGCCCTTTGCCTTCCAGCCATTCACTCCTTCCAAGGAGGGGGAAGCCAGCCTCTGGCGGACTTGGCAAGGTGGATTCTTGCAAATTCCTTTCCTGACCTGGAGCTGCCTGCACCATCTCTAATAATCCCTGGTTTTATTCCTGTCTGACTTGATAAATTGGGCTGTATGGCTTGCTTGGTGTCAGCGGCTCTAGACTCCTTCGACCATAATTTAGCTGGCTTCCTGTAAACATGTCACTGAGAACTTAGATCAACAATAGGACAGTTTATGGCTAAACTGTGTTATTTCTTAGCTGGGCATCTCACCACACTTCAAACCTTGAACTGAAGCTACTACAGGTAATCCCCAATCCCCAATCGAGCCCAAAATTTATGTGGCTAAGCGAGAAATCGGTGAAGTGAGTTTGGCCCCGTTTTACGACTTCTCCCGCCACATTTGTTAAGCGAAACCTCTGCAGTTGTTACATTAGGAACATGTCCCGAAGGTGCCTCTTTTTCAAGAGGCAACTGGCCTCTTTCTTATTTTTTTTCTTTTGAAGACGTTTCGCTTCTCATCCAAGAAGCTTCTTCAGTACTGACTGAATGGTGGGGAAGGGAAGGATTTATACTCCTTGCAGACAGCTGGACATTTGCATTCTTTTAGAGGGTTGTTGAGGCCACTGGGAGGTTCATCTGTGTCCTCAGGGTCACCTGAGTGGTACTCCTGGTTCCTGTAGTCTGCAATTTTTTTCCTCTGGAAATCCATTCCTATTCCCACATCATTCAAAGGTGTCCATCCCAAATTGTATAGCTAAAAGCCTGTAGAGATTCTCAGTCATCCAAGTCATGGCTGTCCCAAATATGACAATCACTTGGTCATTAGTGCAAAAAATGGTTTTAAGTCACTTTTTCTCATGGCCGTTGGAACTTTGAATGGTTGCTAAGCGAACTGTTGAAATCCAGGATGATCTGTGATCGCTGTTGGAGAAGTCAGGACATTGGGCAGAAAAGAATATGGCCCATTCCTGGTCTGCAAACATCCACAAGGAAGTGGGCAAAGCTTTGATCCAGCCCCAGATGTGGCAGCTTCTGTATTTTTTTTCACATCTGTATGCATGGAAGAACCTCTCTAGGCCCTTCTCCAAGTTCTTCTAGGAAGCTTTTTCCAGAAATAACATCTTCTTGGCTAGGCTGATTCTTCTCATATGCTACAGGTCCATCTGTCTTCTCATTGTTCAGGTGGTGAGAACATCAAGGAAAAAGTCCTATCTGTTCCTTGCCCTCTCAAACTATTTACTAAGTCTGCATTACTATTACTATTAATCCTCCCATCCTTCCTTTCACCCATCCCCTCCCACTTGTGACTGTATGACTGTAACCTTGTTGCTTGTATCCCAACAACTTTTATTGACTGTTTCCTAGTATGATTTGATTGCTTATTGTACGCTATGACTGTTATTAAGAGTTGTACCTTATGATTCTTGACTCTTGATGAATGTATCTTTTCTTTTATGTGCACTGGGAGCATTTGCACCAAGACAAATTCCTTGTGTGTCCAATCACATTGGCCAATAAAGAATTCTATTCTATTCTATTCTATTCTATTCTATTCTATTCTATTCTATTCTATTCTATTCTATTCTATTCTATTCTATTCTATTCTATTCTATTCTATTCTTCTCTTCTCTTCTCTTCTCTCCTTTGAGATTTCCAATATCAAAGGGACTGCCACAAAGAAGAGGGGGTCAACCTAACAATGAGGACAGTTAACCAGTGGAACAGCTTGTCTTCAGATGTTGTGAGTGTTTTACCACTGGAGGTTTTTAAAAAGAGATTGGACAGCCACTTGTCTGAAACAGTATAGGATCTCCTGCTTGAGCAGGAGGGGTGGACTAGAAGACCTCCAAGGTCCTATCCAGCTCTAGTCTGACATTCTATTCTCCACAGCATCCAAAGGCAATGTGAGAAGGAACGGATGGACGCCTATCAAGGAGAGAACCAGTCTACAACTAAGGAGGAACTTCCTAACAATTGAGAACAATTAATCATCAGAACAATTTGCCTCGACCACTGGAAGCTTTTCAGAAGAAAGTTATAAACCTGCAACAGTCAGAAGTACGAGGACCAGTCCATAAGTTACTTTTCTCAGCACCGTCACTAAATGAATCATTAAATGAATGCTCATCAGCAAAGGGCTACCTCTATACCAAACCATAGTGCTAAAATAGAATTACAATAAGTTGCAGAGGGAAGACGGGAAGGGAAGTATGCAAGTTGTGTGCATTTCCAGAAATGCAGATCTTTGCACAATCGCTGCAGTACTACTATCAAATGAAAATCCTTTTTCTTTTTCTGGTACAAGCGAAGAGATGCCCACTTTTTTCTAAAGAGGCAACCCCACACCCCACTGCAGTGATCTGAGCTAGATATTTTCTGAGATGCCAGATTTTTAGCTTTTAGGATGGAGAGAATGTAGATTCAGCAAAGCAGCGGCAGAGGTCTGCAAAAAAAAAAAAAAAATCTGTGCTTTTCCATCAATACCCAAACCCTGCATTCTTCTTGCAAATCCATCAAGGTTTGGGGAAGTTTGTCAGCCACTTAAATGGTCATGTATGCCAAGATTTCCCAGGAGGAAGAAATGGGGTCAATATGACAACCATATGGTAACTCAGACATTCAGAAAAGCCAGGGCAGGTGGGGAGAGGAGAGAGTCACAGAGGGTGGGAGATAAGCTAAATTTACCATCCAGATGCAGCCAGACTTTTTCAGAATAAAAAGCAAGCAAGAGGCATAGAGAAATAAAAGGAGGAGATTTCATTTCAGTTGGCAATTTAATATCCTGTAGACTTAGCTAGCAAAGATGGTCAAAAGCATGCTTTATTCACAATAAAAGCAAATATTCCAGGGTACCAGCACAACAAGATATGAAAGAGAAAAGAGGCATGATAAATCTATCTTCCCTTAATCATTATTTTGTTCATTGGGTTTTTTTTTTTTCTATTCAGATATAGGCTGACGAATACATTCATACAACATGTTTAGCCCAGTCAGGAAAAGCCAAATTGATGGCATTCATACCACATGCTGTCTCAGGTCAGGGTTAGCTTTTTGTTGCTCAATGCATTGTGGGAACCCAGTTAATTTATGGTTTATTCGCATATCAGGTGCCTCCTGCAAGTGGTTAATTTAGTGAGTCGGCCAGAGGTGGATATTCAGCAGGTTCTGAGCAGTTCTAGAGAACCGGTAGCGGAAATTTTGAGTAGTTTGGAGAACCGGCCACTATCACCTCTGACTGGCCCCACCAACCCCATCTCTTCTCGGCCTCCCATTGAATCCCCGCTGATCAGCTGGATCTTCTTTTGTTGCCCTGCACAGGAGAACAGAGCTGGAAAGCAGGTTAGTGGGTGGGGGAGAGAATGGGGATTTTGCAATTTCCTTCCCCTGCCACATCCAGCAAGCCACGCCCACCAAGCCACACCCACAGAACTGGTATTAAAAAAAATTGAATCCCACCACTGGACACAGCCCAATCTGTTACTTGGACACCTTTCAATTTGCAAATCTGAATGGCAAATAAGAGAAGGCAGCCAAAGCTAAGGTGTTCATTGAGCAGATGGGCAAGTCCTTGTATGAAAACTCATGGCATCGTGTCAGTCGAACAGCTAGAAAAGGCAGAGGGTTTTTTTTTCCCTTGGGCTACCTCATACAGAAGAAAAACAGAAAAGAAGAGGTTAAGGGTTTGTCAGAGGAGGAGAGAAAATAGCTGAACTATGATCATGGGTCATGGAAAACAGGAATGATACACGGTCTGAAAAAAATGGGCCGCTTCAAGATAGAACAGGAGAAGAATGGAATATAATCTAGAGAAAAGTGTTAATAGTAAGGGCTAGAAACTTGGAGAAGCCTTTCGTTAAATAGGCAGCGATCCAAGAAACCTTAAGCTGCTCAGAATTAGGCCACACCGTTCCAGCTGCAGAAGTCGAAGTAATTTCACAGCCAAAAGGAACAAAGCCATGAAAGAGATTTGGAGTTGTTGTTGCGGGTTTTTTTTTGGGTGGTGGTGGTTGTGATTTGACCTGTTTAAATCTCTGAAAGAGCCTCGGGTGCAGAGCTTCCGAAGGAGACTCCTTCTCTTTTCCTCCCTCTCCCTCCCCCTTTCCCTCTCTCCCTCCCTCTCCCTCCCTCTCTTTCCTCCCTCTCTCTCCCTCGCACTCCCTCTCTCTGTCCCTCCCCCTCCTTCTCTCTCCCTCTCTCTCCTTCCCTCTCTCCCTCTCTCTTCCTCTCTCTCTCCCTCTCCCTCTCCCTCTCTCTGTCTTTCCTCCCTCTCCCTCCCTCTCTCCCTTTCCCTCCCTCTCTCTGTCCCTCCCCCTCCTTCTCTCTCCCTCTCTCTCCTTCCCTCTCTCCCTCTCTCTTCCTCTCTCTCTCCCTCTCCCTCTCTCTGTCTTTCCTCCCTCTCCCTCCCTCTCTCCCTCTCCCTCCCTCTCTCTGTCCCTCCCCCTCCCTCTCCAAGAAGTGGCTTCAATTCAGCCAGACTGTGTTTCTTCTGGCTTTGTAGCGATCAATCACACATCTGGCAGCAACAGTTCAAAACTCTGGTTTTCATTTCACTTGGCACGCCATCCATTCCCTTTTGCCCATTCTGGACATGGCAGACAAGCACACAAACATCCAGAGGTGTTGTTTTCTCTTTGCATCGATTTCTCTTCCGACCCCGGTGTCCCTGTTTCCAAGTCTGAAACAGCCTGGATCAATTCCCTTGGGGTGGAACTGCCACATGCTAAGCTAGATGGACAGACCACCAAGAGAGGAAAGATAGCAAAGGAACATGCTTTTACAGATAGCCTTTTGCTACTTTTGCAAAGAACTCAGCCACAGCATCCCGTGACATTTCTGTCTACAACCACCCCAAACCCTCCTTTCCCTCTCCAAGGAACAATTAAAAATGCACAATAGGCTGTTTAGCAGGATGCAAGTTTCTTGACAGGAAAAGCTCAGGAAAAGGAACCATTCGGCTGCAGAGAAACATCAGCCAAATGTACCGATAGGGAGCTGATTAAACCTCTTCAGAGTGTAAATTGAAAAGCAGGCAAAGGGAAGACTTCCCCAAGTCTGGCTCAGCTCCCAAAAAGTACATTCACCTGTCCTTTTTCTTGGCTACTATGTAAAACAGGGGTCCCCAAACTTAGCCCTGTTAAGACCAGTGGAGTTGAAGCTCACTGGGGTTAACTGTCCTGAGTTTGGGGTCCCCTAATGAGGGACGCGGTGGCTCAGTGGCTAAGACGCTGAGCTTGTTGATCAGGAAGGTCAGCAGTTCGGTGGTTCAAATCCCTAGCGCTGTGTCACAAAGTGAGCTCCCATTACTTCTGCCAGCCTAGCAGTTCGAAAACATGTAGAAATTCAAGTAGAAAAACAAGGACCCCTTGGGTGGGAAGGGAACAGCGTTCCATGCGCCTTCGAAGGCATTTAGTCATGGCGGCCACATGGCCACAGAGAGGTCTTCAGGCAGCGCTGGCTCTTCTTTGGCTTTGTAACAGAAGTGAGCACCGCCTCCTAGAACCGGAAAACGACTAGCGCATATGTGCGAGGGGAACCTTTACCTTTTTACGGTAAAAGTATCTGGCAATTGCTTTCTTTGCAGCTGGTTTTTCACTTTCCCAGGCCAGGCTGACTCTCCAGGTGGTCTCCCATCCCAAAATGAACCAAATCAAACCCCCATTTAAAACAGGAATCTCTTCTATTCACTGAACTATAAGGAGGAGGAGGAGGAGATTCAGCACTGTCACATTTGCAAGATTTGGTTCATTTATCCTGTCTCAATCAGCTAGTTTCAGCCTTCCTGTGGAGTTGAACCCTTGGTCAAGTCTACCTCATGGTGTTGATGGCAGGACTTCTTGTAGACATACTTGTGCCCTAGAATCACGAACAAAAACTGTTGTTAAAGGATGCAGTCAATCCACAGGAACCGAGTCCTGGATACATTTCTAGCAAACTCCCTTCAGTCAGAATGCAGTCCTATTTTCCATGAAATAACTCAGCTCCAATCTGGGAGACGTGGATGAAAATCAGCTATTTAAATCCAGCCTCCCTTGATGCCTGTTTGGACATCATGATTTGAGCAGCTGATTTAAATCATTGTGATTTAAATCCAATCCATCTTTGCCTCTGGCGTAGCTGATGGGAGAGAGGGAGGGAATATATATATATTTGCAAACTTTTGCTTGGTATAGGTTTTTTTTGCAACCACAAGCTCTGGCCATCAATTACTCAGCAAAGTCTTGTCAGGAAACTGCAGAAGGGCAGTGGCTATGCTTTAAAGACCAAACCAGAGAGAATTAAAGAAGTTTGCCAACTGCAACCCATTCTCTGCAAGGCACAGCACAGAGATGGACTAAAAAGTTGGAAACTTTTGGAGAAATTCCAGAAACAGTGGGAGATGCTCCAAGGGGACTTTTGCTTCTGAAAATCATAACTAAAGGGACAGTGAAAGTCACAAAGTTATTTATCTACTTAATATTTCAATATTTGTCAGTCCTTTTGACTTGTTGGGAGGGAAAACTTCCAAGATTAAATCAGTAAATCAAATCATCTTCTAGGAGAAGTCCTTTCTCTATTTTGGCAGTCGTGGAAAGGAGCTGTTGCATTGGTTAACTTTGACTGATGTCTTGTCTTAATGCTTTGGGGTTTTGTTTTGTTTTTCACCTTAAAATGAAGGAGATCTACTGCATAAATAGAGTAAACCGTGAGTGTAAACCTGTTTAGGGTCCATCAGAAATTCCTTGGGTAAAATTTAAATAGGCTGTGTTTACTTGGCTCAACTTGTGATAACCAAACTATTTTCCACTTTGTAACCGGGGAAGAAGAATGTCCTTTTTCAGCTCCTCTTATGCAAGTGGGATCAATCAGTGCCAAAAGGGAGGAGGTTTGCAGAGATGATAATATGATGATGATAATGATATGATGAAGGAGGAGGAGGAAGAGGAGGAGGAAGAAGAGGAGGAGGAGGAAGAAGAGGAGGAGGAGGAAGTGGAGGAGGAGGAAGAAGAAGAGGAGGAGGAGGAAGAGGAAGAAGAGAAGGAGGAGGAAGAAGAAGAGGAGGAGGAAGAAGAAGAGAAGGAGGAGGAAGAGAAGAGGAGGAGGAAGAAGAAGAGGAGGAGGAGGAAGAAGAAGAAGAGGAGGAAGAAGGAGGAGGAGGAGGAAGAAGAGGAGGAGGAGGAAGAAGAAGAAGAGGAGGAGGAAGAGGAAGAAGAGGAGGAAGAAGAAGAGGAGGAGGAGGAAGAAGAAGAAGAAGAGGAAGAAGAAGGAGGAGGAGGAGGAAGAAGAGGAGGAGGAGGAAGAAGAAGAGGAGGAGGAGGAAGAAGAAGAAGAAGAGGAGGAGGAGGAGGAAGAAGAAGAAGAGGAGGAGGAGGAAGAAGAGGAGGAGGAGGAGGAAGAAGAAGAGGAGGAGGAGGAAAAAGAAGAGGAGGAGGAAGAAGAAGAGGAGGAGGAGAAAGAAGAAGAGGAGGAGGAGGAAGAAGGAGGAAGAGGAAGAAGAGGAGGAGGAAGAAGAAGAAGAGGAGGAAGAAAAAGGAGGAGGAGGAAGAAGAGGAGGAGGAGGAAGAAGAAGAGGAGGAGGAGGAAGAAGAAGAAGAGGAGGAGGAAGAAGAAGAAGAGGAGGAGGAAGAAAAGGAGGAGGAGGAGGAAGAAGAAGAAGAGGAGGAGGAAGAAAAGGAGGAGGAGGAGGAAGAAGAGGAGGCGGAGGAAGAAGAAGAGGAGGAGGAGGAAGAAGAGGAGGAGGAGGAAGAAGAGGAGGAGGAGGAAGAAGAGGAGGCGGAGGAAGAAGAAGAGGAGGAGGAGGAAGAAGAGGAGGCGGAGGAAGAAGAAGAGGAGGAGGAGGAAGAAGAGGAGGAGGAGGAAGAAGAGGAGGGGGAGGAGGAAAAAGAAGAGGAGGAGGAAGAAGAAGAGGAGGAGGAGGAAAAGAAGAGGAGGAGGAAGAAGAAGAGGAGGAGGAGGAGGAGGAAGAAGAGGAGGAGGAGGAAGAAGAAGAGGAGGAGGAGGAAGAAGAAGAGGAGGAGGAGGAAGAAGAGGAGGAGGAGGAAGAAGAGGAGGAGGAGGAAGAAGAAGAGGAGGAGGAGGAAAAAGAAGAGGAGGAGGAAGAAGAAGAGGAGGAGGAGGAAAAGAAGAGGAGGAGGAGAAGAAGAGGAGGAGGAGGAAGAAGAGGAGGAGGAGGAAGAAGAAGAGGAGGAGGAGGAAGAAGAAGAGGAGGAGGAGGAAGAAGAGGAGGAGGAGGAAGAAGAGGAGGAGGAGGAGGAAGAAGAAGAGGAGGAGGAGGAAGAAGAGGAGGAGGAAGAAGAGGAGGAGGAAAAAGAAGAGGAGGAGGAAGAAGAAGAGGAGGAGGAGAAAGAAGAAGAAGAGGAGGAGGAAGAAGAAGAAGAGGAGGAGGAGGAGAAGAGAAGAGGAGAAGGAGGAAAAAGAAGAGGAGGAGGAAGAAGAAGAGGAGGAGGAGGAAGAAGAGGAGGAGGAGGAAGAAGAAGAGGAGGAGGAAGAAGAAGAGGAGGAGGAAGAAGAGGAGGAGGAGGAAGAAGAGGAGGAGGAGGAGAAAAAGAAGAGGAGGAGGAAGAAGAAGAGGAGGAGGAAGAAGAAGAGGAGGAGGAGGAGGAAGAAGAGGAGGAGGAGGAGGAAGAAGAAGAGGAGGAGGAGGAAAAGAGAGGAGGAGGAGGGAAGAAGAAGAGGAGGAGGAGGAGAGCAGAGGAGGAAGAAGGAGGAAGAGGAAGAGGAGGAGGAAGAAGAAGAAGAGGAGGAAGAAAAGGAGGAGGAGGAAGAAGAGGAGGGGAGGAAGAGGAGAGGAGGAGGAGGACAAGAAGAAGAGAGGAGAAGAAGAGAAGAGGAGGAGGAGGAAGAAGAGGAGGAGGAGGGAAGAAGAAGAGGAGGAGGAGGAAGAAGAAGAGGAGGAGGAGAAGAGGAGAGAGGAAGAAGAAGAGGAGGAGGAGGACTGGGAGGTCCTTGGTTCGTCTGAGCTTGGTTATTTTCTTGCATATGCCTTAATTGCCCAACTAGGCCACAAAATCTCACGAGCTCTGAAGAAGCTACTAACGGTATCTTCATGAAGGCTTCAGCCAGAAAGTCTTCTGCAGTGGCTGGAAGAGGCGGAGAAGTTTTCTTCTCCAACAATGATTGCTAAGGTTTTGCAGGGAACTCCTTTTAAGTGTTCAAGGTACAGCTCTCTCATACACAGCTTGACAATGTGTGGATTTCAACTCCCAGAATTCTGAATGGAAGCCAATCAGGAGAAACAATGGCAAAATGTTAGTATAGGTATCCTCAACTTATAACCATTTGTTCAGCAACTGTTCAAGATAGAACAGTGGTGAAAAAAATGGATTTACAACCCATCCTCACACTTTCTGGAGGCTAAAACATATAAAGAACAGATGCTGGAATTGGGTATGTTTAATTTAATGAAAAGAAGGACTAGGGCAGTGGTGGTATATGCTACTGGTTCAGCCTGGTTTGGCCAAACCGCTAGTAAAAATAACTACTGGTTCAGCCGCTTCCTCCAAACGATCATCTGAGAGGATGAAGAAACAAAAAGCTAGGAGCAACCTTCCCACCCATCCATGCATTTGCCGTTTCTTTTATCCTCTCAGATGATCATTTGGAGGGACCGGCTGGACACAACAGCAGCGTTTCAATATCTCAGGGTTGCTGCAAAGAAGAGGGAGTCAAGCTATTCCCCAAAGCACTTCAAGACAAGAAGGAAAGGGTGGAAACTAATTCAGGAGAGAGAAACCTGGAATTAAGGAGAAACTTCTTAACAATGAGGATAATTGATTAGTGGAGCTACTTCCCTCCAGAAGTCATGGGTGCTTCATCACTGGAGTCTTTCAAGAAGAGACTGGGCAAACATTTGACTGAAATAGTACAGGGTTTGTTGCCTGAACAGGGCACCTCCAAAGTCCCTTCCAACTCTGTTATTCTGTTAAAAATTTACATTTGGTTTTGAGTCAGTGAACCATTGTTTTCTTCTTAGATCTAAAGATGTTTCAAGTGTTGCTGTGTTCTCTGAAGTTATTATAATCATAGCCATTGCCCCCGTTCTGTGCTTTTTTATGGCTGACCGCAATAGGCAGTCACATATTGATTTATAAATAACTGCAGCTAAAAGCCGTTTCTGCATTTTGACCAAACTCCACCGTATTTCTAGGCAGAAATGCACACCAGCTCGTGAGGGCAACACCTTTTACAATCTTGAATTAATATGTTTTCTTTTTTTTCCCCAGATGCTGATTGACTCTCTTTCCTGCTCACCGCATCTCTGAATGTATATTCCTTTTGATTTTCTGCATTTTCGCTATTTAAAACACCCCCTTCACACCATATGCTGCTGTTCTTTGAAGCCACCCACCAGCACAAGGGTCTACTTTGTGTAAATTACATTCACGGTGTTCAGTTTATGCAAATCAGATTTGCTCTTCGGACTCTCAAAAACATTTCTCCCCAGGGCCTTTCCAAGCAGCCAAGTTTCTTGAAATTGCAAAAAACATGGCTTAAAAATGGCAAAGGATCATAATACCCAGGCTTTCCTGAGAGGAAAAAGACACCCCAATAATTTTTCTCTCCCTTGGGGTCCTTTTTCGGTAGGAAATGCTTGCAGCAAATTGAGCCTTGAGTTGATTAAATAAAGCAGTGTCTAACAAAGGTAATCCAGAGATAATTTCAGTTATTTAAACACAGTTTCACCACCACCAAGTAAGGTTTTTTCCCCCACCCCCTGTTTAACTGTCTTAATTCTTTCACTGCTTTGCAAATTGGCTCAGATAAGGGAATTGACATTCAGCCCTCATTTTCTGTAAAAAGTTCATTTTAGCTTTGTTAAAAAAACAAACAAACTCACATCTCTGGCTAGAAGGAAAGCAAACCAGTGGTGATATGTTACTGGTTCAGCCCGGTTCACCCGACCTGGTAGTAAAAATCACTACCCCTTTGGCTGAACCAGTAGGAAAAAAAAATAGGCTCCAATCAGATGAGAGGAGAGAAAAAAAAGCTTTGACGATCAGCTGAGAGGGTAAAAGATCAAAAAGTGCTTGGGAGGGCTCCTAGCTTTTAGTTTCTTCATCCTCTCAGTTGATTGGCTTGCTAGGTGCATGTGCATTAGGTACAGGTACATTAGTTGCGCACACACATGCATTCACCCACCAAACTGGAAGCAACAAAGGTAAGATCCCACTACTGAAGAAAGCCCATGTGGAAGGTATTAGTAGCACCCGTGGAAGCAGTAGTACAACTCTTCTGGTGTTTTGTTCCTAGACTTCTTCCTTCTTTTTCTTTGAATGCACCTGGGAATAGATCTCCAGCCCTCCCCTCCTAGTAGAAACACCCCAGTCTGCTCTTAATCTCCCTACAGATGCTATAACACAAGAGCACCCTGATAATATAATCTAGCTGGGTAATGAAATGTCTGCAAGAAAACAACCAAGCTCAGAGAGCACCAAGGATTCCACAGTCCTCCTCCTCCACCACCACAAAACCCCACTCCCTTCTAGCATTAATGATGTTACCTAGTGGGGTCATGAAACATCTATAAGAAAACAACCAAGCTCAGACATCACCAAAGACCCATACTGGTCATCCTCCTCCTCCTCCTGCTTCTCCTCCACTGGGGAATTCTGGGAATTGAAGTCCACAAGTCAAACTTGCCAAGTTCAGAGACGCCTGAGCTAGAGTCAAGTTTGATTAAAGGAATGTAGGTCATGGAGAACTCCTAGATAGGTAGGGTCAGTCAGAGTAGAAAACATGGAACTACAGTAAATGGAAGGCTTACTTTTTGATTTGCACTCCCCCCCCCAATAAATCTTGCTAAAACAATGCATGACCCTTCACATGAAGGAATTTTGGAACCATTTCCCCCCTGCATATATGGTTTTACAGGAATTGCATCCATTCCCATCCATTTTGTAATGCATGGATTGTGGATGCAATGTTACAAAAAGCCTACATTTTTTATGACAATGGAATGCACTGCAAACTTGTGGGAAGGAAGGGAGGAAAGGAGGAAGGGAGGGGAAAAAGAAAGAAAAACAGTGAGGAAGGAAGAAAGGGAGGGGGAGAGAAAGGAAGAAAACAGTGAGGAAGGAAGGAGAGAAAGAAGAAGGAAAGAGAACAGGAAGGAAGGAAGGAAAACAGTAAGAAGGAAGGAAGGAAATACCAGGAAGGAAGGAAGGAAAACAATGAAGAGGGAAGGAAAGAGAATGGGAAGGAAGAAAGGAAAGAGAATAGGAAGGAAGGAAAACAGTGAAGAAGGAAGGAAGGAAGGAAGGAAGGAAGGAAGGAAGGAAGGAAGGAAGGAAGGAAGGAAGGAAGGAAGGAAGGAAGGAAGGAAGGATTTTGAGAAGTATGAAGAACAATTCATCTTAAATTATGAACCAAATAGCAACAATGAACCCAGATTAAGCATAATTTTTTTAGCGGGAGTGGCAGAAACCATTGCTGATGGACTAATTAAGTCCATTATTCAGCTTTCTCAGTGTCTTGACTAGAGAATGATGCGATGCGGTTTGACTTTCCCTTTGAAAATAGAAAAGGCAGCAATTATTCCTGAGCTGACTATACATTATTTTTTTTCATCCTAGCTGATCAGCATGAATACTTTTCAAACATTTATTTTGTTCTTTTAATCCAATTAAGTTTTGCCTCTGTTCTTTTAAGGAGGGGTTTTGCATCTTTAATTGTTCAACGAAAGCTACATTCTCTCCAAAGTTACAGCAGTTAGGAAGTGATGAGGAAAATTTGGATGACTAATACTTCCCTTTATTCTGGAGCATTGAAAACATGAAAGGAAGAAAACCTTAGTTACAGCCAGAAAACAATCCAGCTTGTCAAATTTAATAGCACCGGTGCCTTAACCACAGCTCAACAATGGCGTCTCTCAACAGAAGCTAAACTCCCATGCCATGAAATGGGAGAGGTGGGGAAATGTGATGTCTTGCACTTTCAAACCAAGCTTTTAAACTTTAGCCTTCACCATACTAACGAAGTCTCAATTGTGGTCGTAAGTTTGTTAATAGCTTTTTCTCTGGTAATATTACACCACTAACTAGAGCATACAAAACATTTGCTAGATCAATTCTCGAATACAGCTCATCAGTCTGGAACCCACATTATGTATCTGATAACACAGTTGAGAAAGTCCAGAAATATTTCACAAGAAGAGTTCTACACTCCTCTACTCGTTGCAGAATACCTTATGCCACCAGACTTGAAATTCTAGTCCTAGAAAACCTTGAATTATGCCGTCTTCGGTCTGATCTAAGTATGGTATATAAAATCATACATTGCAATGACTTACCTATCAATGAATACTTCAACCATAACAACACAAGAGCACACAATAGATACAAATTCAAGATTAACCACACCAAACTTGACTGCAGGAAATACGACTTCAGCAACAGAGTGGTCAATGTCTGGAATACTCTACCTGACTCTGTGGTTTCTTCCCCAAACCCCAAAAACTTTAACCTGAGACTGTCTACTATTGACCTCACCCCTTTCCTAAGAGGTCTGTAGGGGGCGTGCATAAGCACACCAACATACCAACTGTCCCTGTCCTATTGTTTCTTTTTTATTCATATCAATTTCATGTATTCATAACTGTGTAAATACTTATATCTATTATCTTGTAAGCGATTGACAAATCAAATCAAATCAAATAAATAATTGTCATGCCCCTGGTGGAGACTGACTCTGAGGGAGAGGAGGAACAGCCGACAGGGAGTGGAAGTGTGGCTCTGGAGGTTGTGGAGGAGGCTGGGGAAGGGCAGAGGCCTGCTGGGCAGTCAGAGGAGGATCCAGGCCCATCTCCTATTCATCTGCTAGGGCATGCAGGGAGGAGAGCATAAGGGAGAGACATGGTCTCTTCGGGAGGAGAGAGCCTTGATCCCCTTCATGGACTGCAGGTGTCAGAACTGAGTAAGAGTTTGGACCTACGTACCGGCAAATGCTGGAAACAAAGCGTGTTTTATTTTGGTCTGAAGTTATCTTGGTTGGCATCCTTCCAACAGACTGCCTTGTTATCTCCTTGAATTTGGTAAATACTTCTGTTCCCTTGTGGAAATGTCATCATTGTAGTTTGTTTGGGTTTTTATTTCACCTCTATCTGCTCATTAGATTTAGACTGTATTTATGAAGAATGATCTTTTTATGTTATGTTTTATGTCTTATATGTTTTTTGTCTGTCGTTAAAATCAATAAAACTTTTACCAAAAAAAAAAAAAAAGATTTAGACTGCATTGCTTTATTTTGAAGACTATGAGTACGTTTTATATCCAGCTGAGAATTATTGAACAGTGGAGCCAAGTTGGAGGCATTAAAGGACATTTATTTACATTTTGGATTTTGTTACATTTGTGTTACACTCTGGGCCATCACACTAATCTGGCTGACTGTACAATGAACAATAATAACAGTGCAATCCCAAAACAACTGGAAGAACAGAGTTGGTCTTCAAGTCCAACTCTCTGTTTAGGCAGGAAACTCTATACCATTTCAGACAAATGGCTGTCCAATCTCTTCTTTAAAAGCTTGAGCGTTGGAGCATTTACAACTTCCGGAGGCAAGTTGTTCCACTGATTAATTGATCTAATTGTCAGGAAATTTCTCCTTAGTTCTAAGTTGCTTCTCTCCTTGACTAGTTTCTATCCATTGTTTGTTGTCCGGCCTTCAGGTGCTTTGGAGAATAGCTTGACTCCCTCTTTTCTGGGTCAACCCCTTAGATATTGAAAGACTGCTACCATGTCACCTCTAGTCCTTTTCATTAAACTAGACATACCCAATTCCAGCAACTGTTCCTGATATGTTTTAGCCTCTAGTCCCCTAATCCTCTTGGTTGCTCTTATCTGCCCTCTTTCTCGAATCTCAACAATATTTTTACATCGTGGCAACCACAACTGGATTCAGCACCACTTAAATATCATTGGCATTGACAAAATCACCACCAGTCAATTGCAAAAGGCAGCTTCATTGGGAATAGCTTCCATCCCATGATGAGACCTTTAACACCATCCATCCAATATCACCATCTGCACACGCCAGATTGCTTGGGAAGGACTGGATAGGTAGATCAAAGTGCCAAATCCAATCTAAACTTCAGGGTGACTTTGTGACTAACCGTAGCCACTCCATGGAAACATAATCCTGATGTGGATTCAGCAGAAAGCATGCACTCACTTTTGATTTATAGTTTAGAAAGGAAAGATGTGCCTGCCGCAAGCAAGAATATTTTGCAAGGTTATAATTGCTTCTCTCAGCAGCACGTCGAGATTTCTCTCTTTGAACTAACACCATGGCCTTCCTAAAAAGGATCTTAGTCGGGATGCAGAAAATTATGAAGAGGAGATCTTTAGATAGTCCCCACCATGACTTCATGTAAGAGTACATTCTATGGAGACACAGAAGGACTGGGTGAATATCTGCCTTTTCCTGATTACAAAGGCATCCTTCTAGGAATGTTCGAAGAATATTTGAATATTCAGTTCTCCTAAATCAATACCGTGTAAGATGGTCAGTTCTTGTTACATTTTTTGCTTTCATGTTGGGTTGTTTGTTTGTGTAGTTTTAAACAATTTTCTTTTTTTACTAATTGGAACTCAATTGTCAGGTTCCCCCCAAACCAAGAAATTCATGCTGAATTTCTTCAAAGCAATCTCCTTTATTATTTCTCACCTGCAGACAAAATCTTGCCAAGCTAAAGAAATTACTTGTATAATTAAGGACGCACTCCAAGAACTTCTAGGGAGGAGCCATCTCAGCTCTCTTTCTTCCAACCAAATTATCTAAACTTTGCTGTCTCTTGGTCCTCTGGAATGCAGCCCCTCCCTCTTGGGATTCCAGACTACATTCCACCACACCAATGAAGTCTTTAATATTAGGCATATCATTTTTTTCAAATTCTGCTTCCAAAGTTGGAGGGTAGGGGTAGAGAGATTTGGGGGGCAGGAGAGATAATTTCTCTCAGTATCTCCAGGACTGAATTCTCCTTTAGTGGGAATAGAAATAAAGAACTACTAAAATATGAGATATGATTTCTTTACATAAATGACAGCAGAAACCACAAAAGCCACAAAGGCCTGGAGAAAGGATTATACAATGAAAACAAGACCTTTGCATATACTTCTGGATTATCTCTTCACAGAATAAAGAATGCCACATTCTCTTCATGAAAATTTCTCTTCTCAATGCAGTTTATTCATTCTACCTTCCCTTTTATTTTAGTCAAACACTCGGATAACCTTTTGCTACTTGCAAACTTGCAGAAAAAGTGCCCAATGTTCAGGTGCATCCTGCTACTTTGGCCTGCTGAATTCCAGAAAGGATAAAGAGCTTGCATTTACTAGGCGAGGTTACAAGAAAAATAGAATAAAATAGAAATGGCTAGCTAACTGAAACTGTCTCTACTGTCTTTTTTCAAACAGCTTTCCCATGAATACCAGTGTGGTCTGATGTATATCTTTAAGGCAAAGCAACACTTGTTTACAAAGTTGTTAATAAACAACGATGAACCAATGCATGAACAAATTCCCATTAATTGATGCCTGTAACCTAAAGAATAAACAAATGGGATTGTTTGTTTACTTCCTCGTTTGCTTTTAAAATTAATGCAGATTTGAAACCAACCTCTAATTAATTGTGACACCACTCATGCACTATTGCTGATAATCAACAGACATGTAACCAAACCAAATTCCACATTCCTGGGACAATCCTGTCGATGAAAATATATACATTGTGTCTTCTCTTAAATTCTCATTAATTTCATTTGGGAAAAATAGATTTTTATGTACTGCATCCTAACCCCCTAGGCCAGGCCAGGCAAGCCCAGAAGGATGGTTTTTCATAATGAGAAGTACCACACTGCATTTTTGGAAGGCTGGCTGGACCGGCAGCTCATCAACCACACTGGCCCAGTGTGGTTCCAATTATAGTCATTTTGATCCAAACCTGTTCCAATTATTGCAATTTTGATCTGCACCATTGCTTTTTCAGGGGACTAAAATAGCCAAGATGAAACATAGGATTCACACAGCAGGGTGGCATATGCTCCTTACTTACCAATCCTCAGCGAATGGGGGCTGGCAGCGATCTTCATTAACCATACCAACAAGAGCACCAAAGGCCCCAAGATCCAGGACATCTTCTATAAATCCTCATGGATCCCTGCAGTGGTCTGGGCATGACATAACTCTGCAAAGAGAGAGAAAAATCCCAAATTGATGAAAGTGGCTTCAGGCTAGGACAAAACTTAAGAGGCCAGCTTATGACACAAAGAAGGTGAATCAATCTTTGGATTCTTCCAGGTCTAAGGGTGTGAAAAAGAGGTTGAGACTGTAGAAAGAGTACATAGAAGAGCAACAAAGATGCTGAGAGGACTGGAGGCTAAAACATATAAAGAATGATTGCAGGAACTGGGTATGTCTAGTCTGATGAAAAGGAGTAGGGGTGACATGGTAGCAGTCTTTCAGTATCTCAGGGGCTCCCCCCCAAAAAAGAGGGAGTCAAGCTATTCTCCAAAGCACCAGAGGGCAGGACAAGAAGCAATGGGTGGAAACTAATCAAGGAGAGAAGCAACCTAGAACGAAGGAGAAATTTCCTGATAGTTAGAACAATTAATCAGTGGAACAACTTGCCTCCAGAAGTTGTGAATGCTCCAACACTGGAAATTTTTAAGAAGAGATTAGATAACCATTTGTCTGAAGTGGTGTAGGGTTTCCTGCCTAGGCAGAGGGTTGGACTAGAAGACCTCCAAGGTCCTTTCCAACTCTGTTATTCTATTCTATTCTATTCTATTCTATTCTATTCTATTCTATTCTATTCTATTCTATTCTATTAGAGTTCCGTGTCTAACCTCTAGGTGCTCACCCCACATTTCTCATCCCACTGGCCCAGAGGCTTCCATCAAATATCAAAAACTCTTGCAGCAAGCATATAAAGAAAACTTGTATAAGATGTTTTACAGGTGGCACTTTCCTCCGACAAGAATAGCAAGAATGTTTAAGAACAAATCTGAAAAATGCTGGAAATGTCATCAGATACCCGGCTCACATTACCATATGTGGTGGACTTGTGAGGACGCTAGAAAATATTGGACTATAATTCGCATGTGGTAAATGACAAAGAAACACATAGACTTGAAACCAGAGATCTTCTTATTGGGAATTTTACCTGATATATATAGTAAAGATTTGAAGTACCTGATTGTAAATGTATTAACAGCGGCTAGGATTGTATTTGCTAAAAATTGGAAGAAGGAGAAAATACCATCACAGGAAGAAATTATTAAGAAAATATTGGAATGTGCTGAGATGAGCAGATTGACATTTGAAATTAGAGAGCAAGAGGATAAACAATTTTACGAAATTTGGGATCTTTTTTATAAATGGCTAGATGATAAAATACGATCATAGAATATTTAGAATGCTAGATAGTAAGGAATATCTTTATTTTGCTATTATTTTGTTATTTGATATTATATTTATAAAGGATTTTTTAGGATTGATTTGATATGACTAGATGATTTGTTATAGAGTAAACTGGTTTAAAGTATTGTTAGCTCATAAAGCATGAATGATTAAAAATATAGTCAAAAACTTCTTTTTTTAGTGATATTAGGATACATAAGTTTGGATTGACAATATGAGTTGCTATGTAACATAATTGTAATTGAGACTACAGAATGAATGCACAAAAATGATGAACCAACTGACACGCTGGATGTACATATAAGAGTTGATGTTTTTATGTTTTGTTTGTCTTGTTTGTTTGTAGAAAATTAATAAAACCTTTTTCAAAAAAAAAAAAAACTCTTGCAGCAAGCAAAGATGGAGAGGCCTAGTAGAATAAACAGAATGTAACCGAATGACTTCTAATCCAACCCCAGGCTCAAGCCAGAAACCCGAAACCATTTCAGACCAAAACCAAAACCAATCCCAATCTCTTCTTAAAAACGTCCAGTGTTGGAGAATTCACAACTTCTGGAGCCAAGTTGTTTCACTCATTCTTTGTTCTAACTGTCAGGAAATTCTTCCTTAGTTCTAGGTTGCTTCTCTCCTTGATGAGTTTCCATCCATTGCTTCTTGTCCTGCCTTCAGGTGCTTTGGAGAATAGCTTGACTCCCTCTTCTTTGGGGCAACCCCTGAGATATTGGAACACCGCTATCATGTCCCTCCTAGTCTTTCTTTTCATTAGACTCGACATACCCAATTCTTGTAACTGTTTTTCATATGTTTTAGACTCCAGTCCCCTACACACACACACACACACACACACACAGAGAGAGAGAGAGAGAGGGAGGGAGGGAGATGTTTCAATGCAATGATCTCCATGGCCCTTTCCACTTGTCTATTCCAAACAGTGCCACAGTTTGATCAACTCACCTCTCTAACCAAACCACAGGTAGTTTTTGTTTTGTAGCCTAACCCTTTTGAAGTTTGCCCTGATTCACCTCTCCCGACAGGACCAACATCGAATCTTGGCCTGCTGGGAGAAGATCAGTCAGTTGCAATGCCCGTAGAATCATTAGCATCCCCCATCCCCAGTAAAGACCCAACACAAAGGAATAGTTCAAAGATCACCTGTTTGTACAGGGCGTATTGGTGCATGCATCGCTTTTGATGGTGGCTGATCATCAACCTGCCCTCCTGAAAACATCTTTTGAAAACCTGAACTGCCACCCTTTGCCAAAGAGCAAAAATTTGGTCAAGTCAACGCACCATGTTTCCAAAGAATGAAAGGCAGGGGATGCCCTCATAATCTTTCCCAGGGCATCAGATATGTCAGGCTAATAAGAACAAGGGTTGCTTCTTATATAATTACTTAAGAGTTACTTTCTTCCATTTCTTTACAGCTGCTTGGCAAACAGAGTAAAAGAGAATGGATGAAAAATCCTGGGACGAGGGGAAAAAAACTCATATTCAAAAGACGGCAGCAAATGATGAAGATCAGATATATCCCAATAAAAGAGAAGAGATTATCAGTTCTGAACATGTCCTCTTTAGGAGCCAACATCCAGATAAGCAGGAATTAACACCAGACAAACAATTAAGCAGAAAACAATACCTGCAGTTAAGTAACTACCAATTACTTATATCTCCAGTTAAGTAACTGCCAACCTGGACTAAAACTGCCAGGATAAGTTATATCTATATAAACAGGGAACAAATTCCATGCCCCACTACACACTGATTGTGTTATCTAGTTGGATAACAAAACATCTGCAGATCAATGACCATCAAGGATTCTACCCATCCTTTCCAACAGCCAAAACCAAAGAAGCAGGGATTAACACCAGACAAACAATTAAGCAGAAAACAATATTCAAGGAGAACACAACGCCTCCAGGGCAAGTTTGCTCTACAAACACAAAACCACACACTCACTTGTACTGATGTTTCCTAGTTGGGTAACAAAACATTTGCATGCAAACAACCAAGCTCAAAGAACACCATAGATTATCTTCCCTTCCAAACCTGTCTGGCACTGTTCAGAAATTTATCACCTCTTCTCTACTCCCTTAACTCATAGAAAACACGGAGTTGCTAGTTCAAATATTCTACACTCTCCTTAATTATTTTTTGTCTTAAGGCATCCTTGATGGGTTGGAGTTTTTAAAGGCTGAAAATGACTGGAGTACCTGTAATTTCCAACTTCAGCCCTTCCATTTCATGTAATAATTTGCACTAACCAAACAGGCTTTTTCATCACCGGTGTTGGAAGACAAATGGATTCTGTAAAAAATGCCTCCAGTTGCAATTCTTTTGGAGTTTTACAAATGGAGGCAGAATTCACAAATAGTCAGAAAGGGCCGGATGGGAGACTGAATTAAGGCCGGAGAAGACCATGATTGATGGCTCAGAGGAGGAGGAAGGAATGTCTCCACGTAGGAAAAACAGAGAGCAAGCTGACAATTGAAAAAAAACTGGGCTGTTAACTTTAGCTACAAAAGTTTGCAAAGGGCGGCACAGTCCTGAGGCGACAGTTGATAAATGAGGCAGAGGAAAGCAGGAGAGAGAAAAAAAACCACACTATCCTGGCAAAGTCTCAGTAATTACAACAAAGCCACCAGAGTACCACTGCACAACTGAACAGGAGAAGGTCCGTGAATGCAGCTGATGAGAGCAAGATAAGGGAGCCTCTTAGCATAATATTTTCAGTAACTAGGAGCTTACAGATTCACAGAGTTGGAAGGGACCTTGTAGGCCATCTAGTCCAACCCCACACCCAAGCAGGAGACCCTACACCATTTCGGATAAACGGCAGTCCAGTCTCTTCTTGAAAGCCTCCAGCGATGAAGCTCCCACAGCCTCTGAAGAAAAATTATTCCATGGGTTGATTGTTCTCCCTGTCGGAAAATTCCTCCTTATTTCCAGGTTGAATCTCTCCTTGATCAGTTTCCATCCATTCTTCCTTGTCTGGCTTTAGCGTGCCTTGGAAAATAGCTGGATCCCTTCCTCTCTGGGGCAGCCCCTCAAATATCAGAAGACTGCCATCCAGTCTCCCCTGGTCCTTTTCTTCCCTAGACTAGCCATGCCCAGTTCCTGCAACCGTTCGTCGTATATTTTAGCCTCCAGTCCCCTAATCATTTGTTCTATTTATTTATTTTATTTTGTTTAGTTTAGTTTGTCAAGCATGTATGAGAAAACAAGTATAAGTATGAACATAACATATAAACATAGAAGTATAAACTGGTATAAGTATATACATAATAAATGAGTACAAATAAATGGGAACAGAAGGACAGGGACGGTAGGCACACTGGTGCGCTTATGCATACTCTCTGGTTATCATGGCTGCTCTTCCCTGCACTTTTTCTAGAGTCTCAACACCTTTTTTATAGTCTGGTGACCAAAACTGGATGCAGGATTCTAGGCGTTGGTCTTACTAAAGCTCTGTAGAATGGTATTAGCACCTCCCTTGATCTTGATTCTATCCCTCTGTTCATACAACTTAGGATTGCGTTGGCTTTTTCGGCTGCCGCTTCTGTGATTAATGTATCTGGCTCTGGTTTAGGCCAGCCGAAGGCAAAGACTGAACTTGAACCATTTGAAAAGTCATCACAGGGCAGTCCTCAACTTACGACAGCAATAGAGCCCTCGAGTTTCAGTGGTTAAGTGAATTTTGCCCCATTTTAAAACCTTTCTGTGCCACTAGTCAGCGAATTAGCAACACGGTTGTTAAGTGACACTGGTTTCTCCACTTGATTTTAATTCTCAGAAGATCGCATGATCCTGGGACACTTTGACCATCATAAATAGGAGACTGTTGCCAAGCAACGGAATTTTGATCATGTGACCATAGGGATGCTGTCCAAAGTTAACAATGGCATTGGAAAAAAAGTGACTTACGATCCTTTTTCACATTTATGACCACTGCAGCACCTCCATAATCACGAGATAAAATTCCAGATGCTTGGCAACTGACAGTTACTCATAGTTACGATGGTTGCAGTAGTGTCCTGAGGTCACGTGATCCCATTCGGTGACAAGCATAGTCAACGGGGAAGCCAGATTCCCATACTCCCATATTACCACCTCTTACAAAACTGGACAACACAGTATCAACAGTAGACACCTTCAAATTTCTAGGTTCTATCATATCGCAAGGTCTAAAATGGACACCTAACATCAAAAACGTCATTAAAAAAAAGCACAACAAAGAATGTTCTTTCTGCACCAACTTAGGAAGCTCAAACTGCCCAAGGAGCTGCTGATCCAGTTCTACAGAGGAATGATGGAGTCTATCATCTGCACCTCTATAACTGTCTGGTTTGGTTCTGCAACCCAACAAGACAGACACAGACTTCAGAGGATAATTAGGACTGCAGAAAAAAGCAATTACTACCAACCTGCCTTCCATGGAGGTCCTGTATACTGCACGAGTCAAAAAGAGGGCTGCGAAAATATCTATAGACCCCTCACATCCCAGACATAAACTGGTTCAACTCCTATCCTCAAAACGACGCTATAGAGCACTGCACACCAGAACAACTAGACACAAGAACAGTTTTTCCTGAATGCCATCACTCTGCTAAACAAATAATTCCCTCAACCCTGTTCAACTATTACAAAGTCTGCACTACTATTACTATTAATCTTCTCATCACTCCTTATTACCCATCTCCTCCCACTTGTGACTATATGACTGTAGCTTTGTTGCTTGTATCCTTACGATCTATACTGACTGTTTCCTAGTATGATTGATCGCTTATTGTACCCTATGACTATCATTGTTTCGTATCTTATGATTCTCGACTCTTGAATCTTTTCTTTTATGTATACTGAGAGTATTTGCACCAAAGACAAATTCCTTGTGTGTCCAACCACACTTGGCCAATAAAGAATTCTATTCTATTCTATTAACAATCGGGTCACTAAAGTAACAGGTGCAGTGATTCCCTTAACCACTGGGGCAAGAAAAGTCATGAAATGGAGCAAACTTCACTTCACTTCTTCTTTTGTGGCAGAAATCTTGGGCTCCATTGGGATCATAAGTCGAGGACTAACTTGTACAGAATAAAGAAAAGAAATGAAAGAGAGAAAAAGAAAGAAGAAAAAAATGCAGAAAGAAGAAGAAATTTCATTGTCTCCCTAATAAGTAACTATGAATGGTTGCTAATTCGAGAACCAGTTATAGTCAACAGGACTAAATGGTATCTGTTATCAGTTTGGAAATATGAATCTATTGATGAGGAGAATAAAATTGCTGAGGTATGAAGTCCAAGTGTATCAGCATATAAACATGAATGGGCAGGGGTTGGACTAGATGACCTACAAGATCCCTTCCAACTTAGTTAATCTATAAGTAAGTAAACTGAAAGTAAATGGTTATCTGCACATGGAAACAAAACATATTAATGCTTTGGAAAAAAAACAGGAATTTTTTTAAATATGGTGGGATGCAAGAAACATGTTCCTCTCTCTCTCATACACACACACAAAATTTCATTTATCCCCCCTCACATTTTACCCATCTATAATCTTGCAAGAGATCAAATATATGTCAGAATCAAGCCCTCCTTTTCCCCACCACCACAAGGGTAAAACTCGAAGAAGTTGTTCTTTAAGATTTCATCATTTTAAGAATAAATTTGGAAAGATAACCAGCTGTGGCTTGGCACTCACCATGGTCCTGAAAATTATATGCATATTACATTAATTACATGTAATTAAGACATGCAAATTAACAGAACGGTCCCTCCTAAAACACAGTGCATTTTACTCTGTATTTAAGAATTTGTCCACCCCTTAATTAAACCTTCTTGGTGACGGGGAAAAAAAGGGGGGGGAATTGAGTTAACTTTGGGGCTCCTGCTGCAAAGAACAGATGTAAATTTATGTCTTTTATTGGGCTAATTCCTATGGGGAACTTTTGAGCATTCAATAAATCTTCAGGTCTGGATATGAGGGCCAGCTGAGTTCGAAGCGGAGGAGGAAAGAATGAGACTAAATTATGTTGCTTTGATTTTTGTTAGTCAGAGACATTTTGCAGGCTTTTGCAAAAGTAAAATAAAATAAAGTAAATATGGCATTACTTTGGAACAGTTCATCGCTGCAGGAAAGAAACAAGAATCTAGTCCTATTTCAGGGAATTTGCTGGTGACTCGCATCCCTGGATCTTATGTAACGTGAAAGTTGCTGCTGTGTTTTTCTCTTGTTCATGTCACACATCTGCCTGAGGAAGAACAGGAAAGGAAATTGAATTTGGTGATTCCCCAAAAGCCTGGTTTAAAAAGGGAAGATATTTTCATAGGAGGAGCAGGAAGGAGCGGTAGGTACATTCACTGCCTTGAGTTATTTAGAAAACTATTAAAAGTGGGATAAAAATACATGCATACAATTCAAGATTTCCTGCCCTCTGGATCTGTTGGAACCGTGACACGCAAAATGGTAAGTCAATACAGGAGGAATCAAATTGCAAGAAACCATTCTTAACCAGCGGGGTTGTTAGATTGGGCTGTAGCAATGAACAGAATGACAGAGTTGGAAAGGACCTTGGAGGTCTTCTAGTCTAACCCCCTGCTTAGGCAAGAGACCCTCTACCACTTCAGACAAATGGTTGTCCGATCTCTTCTTAAAAACTTCCAGTGTTGGAGCGTTTACAATTTCTGGAGGCAAGGAGTTCCACTGATTAATTGTTCTCCCTTTCAGGAAATTCCTCCTTAGTTCTAGGTTGCTCTTCTCCTTGATGAGTTTTCATCCCTTGTTTTTTGTCCTGCCTTCAGGGGCTTTGGAGAATAAGTTGCTCCCCCTCTCTACTTTGTGGCAGCCTCTTGTATATTGGAATTCGAAACCTTCTGGCGAGGATGGCTCAGCCGGCTTCGACAGGTCATCATTAAAGCCAACTCGAACAAGGGTCGCCAATCTTTTGGACTTCAGGGACCACCAAAATCATAATTTTAAACCCTGCAGACCACTAATATGAATTTTGACTGATGGCTGACGTTGGGTTGTGCGTGTGTGTGTGTGTGTGTGAGAGAGAGAGAGAGAGAGAGATCTGACATAACCTTGAAGGGCTGGTGGTGATGTTCTCTCTCTCTCTCTCTCTCACACACACACACACACATACACTCAAACACCACACACACACACACACACATAGGTCCCTCTCTCTCTCACACACACACACACCCTCCAAGGCAGCCACATTCCTAACCTGCTTTTGAGCTCCGATCTCAGAGGGAGGGGGAGAAAGAGATCTGAGGTGTTGTTCCAACACAAGCCTTGTGTTACCGCGCAGCCTGGATTAATTGCTCCAGGGGTGCCATTTCTCTGCGATCCACCAAAATTTTCTCATGGACCACCAGCGGGCCACGGCCCAATGGTTGGCAACCACTGATCTAGAAGATCCCATCACTGAGTTTGTTCTGGGAGGAGGAGGACATCTACCCTGTGTTTTTGGACCAAGCTCCTGACTGGAATTCTAGAAGAGATTCTGGAGGAGACCACTTATCAGCTGGTTGAGATCGGCAGCAATTCTCCAAGTCCTCCACATGTCTCAGCCGAACTACGCTTATCCTTGGAGAGTGTTTGGAAGTCCGATTGGTTGAAAACGAGGCGGCTCAGTTGTTAACTTGGCCTGGGGCCGAGTCGAAAGGTCCATAATGGCTGCCAATTGTTTTCCAGCAGCAATAATTGTCACAGGGCCTGCCTGAAACACCACGCAAACCTGACATTTAGAACCATAAGAATCATTTTTCCCCGAAGACAACCCTACTGCCCTGAGATTGACAGGTTCACGGGAAACTGTCCTCATCAACTTTCTCAAGGATCGATGGTCCAAACAAGGACTGGATCCCCCTTTCCTGCCTTTAAAGTCTCTTCTGAACTGATTGATGAATGGATTTATTTTAGATCAATTCGTTTGTTCATTTATTATTTACTTATGCCCTGCCTTTATTTCTTATTTTATAAATAACTCTAAGCAGCAAACTCATCCACCACAACTTCCTCCTCTCATTTTCCCCACAACAGCAATCCTTCACAGGATTGTTGAGAGTGCTTGGCCCAAAGTCATCCTGTCGACTTTCATGGCAAAGGTAGACTAGAACTCACCATCTCCTGGTATTTGGTTAAAAGTCACCCAGGCAGTTTTCATGCCTAAGGTGGGACTAGAACTCACCACCTCTTGGTGATTGGCCCAAAGTCATCCAGTTGGCTTTCAAGACTAAGATGGGACTAGAACTCACCACCTCCTGGTGATTGGTCCAAAGTCACCCAGTTGGCTTTCATAGCTTATGGTGGAACTAGAACTCACCACCTCCTAGTGTTTGGTCAAAAGTTACCCAGCCAGCTTTCATAGTGAAGGCAGGACTAGAACTTAAGAGTCTCACAATGATTGGCCCAAAGTTGCCAGCCAGCTTTCATGGCTAAACTCGGACTAGAACTCACAGTCACCTTAACTGGAACTTAACATGTTATTCTGATTCTTTCCTCTTGACACAAGATGAATTAAACATCAATTATATTAAGAAGTCCCTGCCCCTATTCTTAATTCCAGCATTGATGGACAGATCGGTTATCACTGTTTTGTCACATCATATGCCTGTCATAAACATTTCACCTTGCCCATCAACAAAGGAGCATGTCTGGTTGAACTTGGTTGATCTTTAAAAGGCCAACATGATGAGATCTAGTAAATACCTGGGTGGATCCCTACCAGGGCATCAGGCGAAACTGGGATATCCATGCAAAAATCTCAGCACAAACCACTTCCAATGTAGTTGTGGGGGGAAAAAAATATCAAGGACATATCTGAAGTTACCCAGATACCAAATTATGGGAAACTCATTTTTTTCCAAAGTGTCAATTCCTTCCCAACTTTGATCTGAATGACATGAGTAACAGTTGTATTTACACAAAACGCATATTAGTCATTTCTCTACAGTACACTCCAAGTGGCGTACCATATAAACAAAAGATTAAAATGATCTGACACAACAGGCGACAATATTTAGCAGCACCATGTCTGTTGCAATCGTAAAAGAGTTGGACATCTGGAAGGAGAAATATGGAAGATGCTCCTCCATAACCCCCATCAGCATCAGTGAAAAAGGCTGAATAACGGGGAGAATTTTACCAATCAGACAGCTCAGCAGGGAGCATCAGCCCCCAGTGCTTCAAGGCAGGCTATAATGAAGATTATCAAGGGCTGTTAGCCACTGTGAGAAAAATGGATCTTCCACACACAAAGACAATCTCGCTTTGGGGGCGGGGAGGGGGGGGGGACACAAATGGCAGGAGAGAACTTTGCTTTCTCCCAGAAAAGGATCTTGCTGGATGTCACAGAAATGCAGCAACAGCTGAGCTGTCAGCTTCTTCAGGCAGGACAATTCTGACATTTTGTAGGGGAGGTGGAATCTAAGTCAAAGGAGGGAATTGCTAGTCAAGGTTGCTCCCTAATTCCATTTTTCCATCCATCTGTTTTAAGTATACTAAAATAAAATACAGATAGGAACAAAGATAATAAAGGAACAGGAGGGAAAAAAAGAAGGGAAGATGGGTGCAAAGGAAAAAGGAAAGGAAAAAAAAAGTGGTGCAAAATAGCTACAATCACAGAATAACAAGAGTTGGAAGGAACCTTGGAGGTCTTCTAGTCCAACCTCCAGGAGGAAACCCTATACCATTCCAGACAAATGGCTGTCCAGTCTCTTCTTAAAAACCTCCAGTGATGGAGAATCCCAACTTCTGAAGGCAAGCTACTCCACTGGCTTTATTTTTCTCACTGTTAGAAAGTATCTCCTTAATTCGAGGTTGTTTCCCCCCTTAGTTTTAGGTTGGGTCTCTCGTTGCTTAGTTTCCATCCCTTCCTTCTTGTCCTGTGTTCACCTGTTTTGGAGAATAGCTTGACTTCCTCTTCTTTGGGGCAGCCCCTGAGATATTGGAACACTGCTATCATGTCACCCCAGTCCTTTTTTTTCACTAGACTAGACATACCCAATTCCTGCAACTGTTCTTCATATGTTTTATCTTCCACTTCCCCTAATCCTCTTTGTTGCTTTTCTCTGCACAATTCCCAGAATGTCAACATCCCTTTTATAACATGGTGACCAAAACTGGATGCAGTATTCTAAGCATAGTTGCAACTACTTACTTTACATATTTAGTAAATGCTCGCTGCTTGTATAAAAACAAAGTCATTTAATCACCAAAACCCCAAATCAAAGTTTTACTCTCCCCCCCCCCTGTTTTAAGGTATTTCTTGAGAAAAGTTCTCCACTTCTCCACTCACAATAGAATTCCCTGTGTCTCAAGGTTTGAAATTTTGGGCTTGGACAATCTGGAACTGCACCGCCAGCGGTCCGATCTAAGCATAGTACACAAAATTGTCTGTTACGTCTTACCTGTCAATGACTTCTTCAGCTTCAACCAAAATAACGCACCTGCAAACAATTGATGCAAACTCAAGGTAAACTGCTCCAAAGTCAATTGCAGAAAATACTTCAGTGGTCAATGCCTGGAATGCCCTACCCGACTCCATTGTTACAGTCTCAATCCCTCACAGCTTCAACCTCAAACTGTCAACCTGGACCTCACCCCATTCCTAAGAAGTCCTTAAAGGGGGCTTGTATAACCACACCAGCGTGCCTACCGTCCCTGTCTTACTATCCTCATTTATCTGTATTTACTCCCTTTGTTCTTGTTTATGTTCATACTTCTACTTATTATCTTGTATATGTTTGACAAACAAATAAAATAATAAAATAATAATAAATAAGTCTGCCCCCTTATTTCAAAGGTTGCTACCAGGATGCCAAAGTTTTTTTTAAAAAAAATACAGTGATGGGAAACTTTCTGTTAAGATTCAGAGACATCTCGCCCTCTGAAGGCACCTGGGCTTACAAGAAAGACCTTTTCTCCAGGCAGGAAAAATGCAAAAAGAATTTGATCTTCTTCTGCGGAGTATAATCTGACAAGGGAAGATTATTACATACGAGGCTGACTGAATCAGCAAGGAGAAAAATTATTTCAGTCAGAATTAGAGCCACTGATTTTTGCAGAATGGCCTTGATGCTACTTTAGGCAGCATCACTGGTGGGGATTAAGGTGGAGGATACAGAGATGGCTGGGCATGTCAAGGGGGGAGGAGAGAAAATGCTGATCTTGAAGAGCTGCCAAGTCAATTTGAGGGTAATGCAAAACATGATGGAGCATCAACCACATGCAGAGAAACTTCAGGCTAATGATTAGGCGCAATGTGGAGCAAGCAACGTGGAGTGTAAGGGAAGCTAAACACATCCTGTTCCAGGCTGGAAAAACAGCTTCCCAACCTTGCTTTGAAGACAGAGCTAAAAGCAAATGACATCATCTCAACCAGAGGACCACGATGAGCTGCTGTAATGGCAATGCGGAAGACCATTGTTATTTAACAGAATGACGGAGTTGGAAGGAACCTTGGAGGTCTTCTAGTCTAGCCCCATTGCTCAGGCAGGAAACCCTATGCCAATGATGGCTAACCTTTTTTTATGTTGTGTGCCAAAAGCCTGCCCGTGTGCCCGTGGTCCTGTGCCTGCACTCATGATGCAATGCGTGCGCGACTCCCCCGTCCCCCTGTGCATGGGTGTCCATCTCCCCCACACCACATGCCTCTGTGCATACGGGCATATCTCCCTCTGCACATGC